>CAMOHE010035953.1:0-37677 GCA_946598075.1 Artocarpus hirsutus
CTACAATTATACAATAGTACAAAATATTGTGCACATTATATTAATATATAACATAACTTTCCTTTCTTTTATTTTTATACGAATTAACCTTATATATAGAAACATATTAATTCTTATATTACGTAAAGATAAGTATATATATAGAAATATTTATATATAGAATATAACGTTTATATATATGTAGAATACTTGTAAATTAACTTACAATTAACATATAAATTAACTTTTATTTATATTTAGAAAATTTATATATTTATATATATATATAAACGTATTAATACTTATAAATTAACATACAAGATATATATATATATATAACACCTTTGCATGAAGTTCTATCATCCCATAAACACATGGCAATTTCATAAGAAAAAAAAATCAATACATAAGTGATAAAAATAAAACAAATTCATATAATCTCAACTAGACTCTTAGCTTAAAATTTAGGGTGTTACAAAAATACCCAAAATGTCCTTGGATCTTGCCAAAAACATTTTTTAATTAATTATGGTCTTGGAAATGACCTTTTGTCTGTTCTTAATATCCAAAAATGAGTTTGATTCGTTTTTACACACTTGTGACAATAAATTTCACTCAAATTATAGATAAAAATGTTTTTTTCTTTTATCTTGTTCTTCGAAAAATCTCCTTTTGATTGTATACATTTGTAATTGTGAAAATGTTATAAATATTTTTTTTCCACCAAAATATCATAAAATATAAAATCATTTCTAATACAAACTAGAATTATATCATTTAATTAAATTTTACTAAATTAGTTATTATCATCTAAATCTTTATTTTTTTCATAAAAATTAATAAAATTTAAAAAGATACTTTAAAAAAAACATTCAAAAATAGAAATTCAAAATGTTTAAGATTATAAAAAACAACAAACCCTTTTAGAAAAGATAAAAACAACAAACTAAAAAAAACTGCCTCTTAGTCTCTCCCTCTCTCCCTCTTTAGTCTTTGTCACTTAGGTTTATTTTGTGCAAAATTGCATAATTTGGAGTAAAATTAAAATTTTTAAAAAAAATTGGCTACAACACTCATTACAACCAACCTTCATAGGGAAAAAAAAAAAAGGAAGAATTTCCACTTTAGGGGGTGTCATCAAATGAATCCCACAACAACTTTTATTTCAAACACGCCCTTAGGTACTAAAGACTAAAATGCAAAGAAACTTGGTTCCATTTGCCACAACCGGTTTTAGAAGGAAAAGTGTGAACAAATTTTCACCTTCCAAAGTGTTACTCGGTGGGTCCCACATATCTTTGCTACATATTCTAAATTTACTCTGTCAATATTTTCCTTATAATGCCGGTGTACTTCCCATACTACCAGTATACTTTCTACATTATTATAACCTTACACAACATTACTTACTTTTTTATATCCTATACACAGTGTAATTTCCATACTATTTAACTTTATCAGTATAATTCTTGTACTGTATTCTTTTAATTTTGTATAATTTTTCATATTTTTATACTAGAGTTTCCTTAATTGCATTTTCGTTTTAAAATTTGTTGTAATATATTTTGCAACAATTAAGCTTTCTAGCTTATTTTCATATCATTCATTCAATTTTTAGGACCATGGCATGCTTTTTGAACCTTAAAAATCTCATTTTTACTTTTGTGGAATTTATCATAAAAACCAAATTAAAACAATAATCCTTATGACACCTATTTTACTCAACATAATCTTTTAACTTTTGCATTTTAATGCACTAAAAATGCTCACAGGCGTGTAGAGAGAGAAAGAGTGAAAAGAAAAGTTCTTTATTTTCTAGTCTTACTTTGTTTATGCGTTTAGATTAGTGAGAGACAAAAGACTAATCTTTTAGAAACTTTTAATTCTGCCTACATCGACTCATTTGTCCATTCAATATCGAAAATTAGGCGAGAAAGATGATGGTTTCCCGTTGAAAACATCCTTTCCTGTTAGAAGAATTCTGTCTCTTCTTTTCATTTGAATAAGCAAAGGATGATATTAAATTAATATAATGTATAACATGTTTTACAAAAGTTTTAAAAATATTTTTTTATTATATATGTTGCGTGCCATAATCATGTTTTTGCTATTTTTGTCAAAATCATTTTTGAAAATCAATACATGTTTTTGCTAGTTTTGTCAAAATCATTTTTGAAAATCAACATATATTACAATCTCTGTAACATAATTTGCTGGGAAACCTATAAAAGAAAGAAGCCTGGATGGACTTTATCGATCAATGCTGGCTCAAGAGTAGTTAATGCTAAAAGAGATTTACAGTATTTTAAATAACAAATCTAAGCTACAGCCGCCACTTCAAGTGTTGACCAATGACATAATCCATCAGCCACAATACTATTAACAATAATAATAGATTTAACTAAACCAATATATATATATATATATATATATTTGAATGACTTAACCAATACTAGTCGCTGAAATAACTTACACAAGTTGCTAAACTAATTTTGTACACTCACAAACTAATCACTATCTTTAAAGCACAAACAAACTACTAGCTTATACTAGTCCTCTTTTTGTAATCTGCAATGGGCTAGGTTCACTAAAAACACTAACTATGGGAAAAGTTTAAAACCAAACAAAAAAATTTTTATGGCTATCGTAAGAATAAGACAAACTCAATAATGTTATTAATTGTAGTCACTTGTCCTGAGCAAAAATAAATTGGACAAAACAAAGCTATTGGTATTAAACATCTTCGCAACAGTCTACCGGTTTTATTTGTTTTGTTTCGATCGTTGGCTTGACTTTGCTTGTTTGGGAAAGGAGAAAGTGTCATTGTATTATAAGTGTTAAGCTTGAAAAGTTCAGCAAAGTACCTTAGGTCCATTTTGCATTCTTTTTTCTTATATATATATATATATATTTTGTTTTAAAACATTGTTTTGTGAAAACTGTTTTTATTGCTTTTAGAAAACAAATGTCTTTGGCATTGTTTTTAAGAAGTTTTCAAAGAACAAAACCAAATATATATATATATATATATATATATTTGGATAGAAAATAAAAATGTTCTTCTTAGAAACTATTTTTTTCTCATATTAAAAAAAAGTTTAATTTAACCATACCTAGTATAAAACTTGTCATTCTTATTTGATGAGTAAGAATGAGGATATTATTATTTTGTGAAATCTGCTTATTTATTTGAGGATGTTTCGAGATGTGTTTAATCTCAAAAACTTTCATGAATGTTAAATCATGTGTGTAGATATTGCTTGCAAAATTTTGTTTCTATGCTACTGATAAAATGTAAGATAAAAATCATGGAAAGTTAATTGCTCAGTTTCTCTTAGGTGTTTTCTAGCAACATTTTACGATTTGTAAATTATAGTAAAAATACTTATAGTAATCTAAATGTTATGAAATTAAATTTTGTTACATTTATGGATGTCTTGTATGTTGTCTTAAAAGTTTAGAGCCATTAGAATTTTGTGTGATTTTATATAGTATACTTATTTAAAGATTCACTACATTAACAATCTGGATAAGACAGTTTCATTCTTAATGAAAATAACATTAACAATCTGGATAAGACAGTTTCATTCTTAATGAAAATAACATGCACTAGTAAAGTTTGAATAAATATTTCTTCCTATAATTGAATAATTAATAATTAATAATTAACTATATGTTATTGACCATTTTAATTATCATCTTCAAATATTATTTACTTGTATATAATACTTATATACAATATTTAAGATCACATAGATAATTATAGAAATTTAATGACATTCATAAAGAATTTAAAATACATACATATAAATATAATGAATAAATACACTTTATTTATTTATGAATATGTCTTTTTACAAAACATCATATGCTTTAAGACCCTGACAGCTTTTAATGAAATAGTATCAAAGTTACTAATCACATAAAAAACTAATTTGGGATTAATTTATTTGTTGTTATTGTACTTGAAATATAGATATCTATTCGGTCCTTGTGCTTGCTCAAAAATTTCCAACGAGAAAAGCGAGATGATTCAAATATAAGTAATAGGGTGTTTGGGAGCATTGATTAAAAACAATTAGTTAAAAACATTGTAGCATATGAGAGTTTTATACTGTATCAATTTTTTGCTCTTCACTGTAATTGTTGAGAGCTTTAACACTATTTGTTGGTTAGAACCAATGAATTATAACTGAGAACTAAACACATTATATGTAATATACAATGTGATTTCTATTACCTGGTAAGACTGTAAATGCATCCACAAACTTGGGGAGGAATTCAGCATCAACCAATCCTATTGGCCCCCCACTAACTTTCTAAAAATTAAATTTTGTGCTCTAACAAATCTACGACTTATTCTTTTCACTCCATTGTAATTTATTATTTTTATATATACCTCCATCGACTTTTACCTTTTTTAATTTTGTTTTACTCCTATATTTCTTTTACAAACAACTTCACTTATATTACTCATAATCTATTGTGGTAAGTTTTATAATACCCAATTCTTTTTTAATTTATTAAGAACACTTAAATCTTTTTTTTTTTGGTTCAATCGACCGTTGATTGACGAAAGGTAAGGATGGAGCATAATTTAAAATTTAAAAGTATAAATGTGATACAATCTAAACTATGAGTATGATTAGTTAAAATCCTCAATATGCAAAATTAAAAAGAAAAAAAAAATTGTAGGGTGGTATCTTATTGGTGTTGTATAGTTTTGAATGTTACACCTTATCAAAATCATATCAAAATAATACACACACACACACACACACACACACACACACACACACACACACGCACACACAATTAATATAAAAATCTAACATTTTGAGACAATGCTCTACGGTAGGGTATGTTACATTGTGTAAAATTCTCGATATAAATTTAATCTAGTACAACTTAGTACAATTTTTAAAGTTTTGTAGTAAAATTTTTTCAAACATATTTTTTTATTATTTATTTTCAAACAAAAAAGTTAGAATACAACTTGCCGATGTTAGTATGATGTTACATAAGAGATGTTGTGATACTCACTCTTTAAATAACTTTACATAGTGGTGTTTATTTTCCTTAACTATAATATGTAAAAGAGTGCAAAACTCTTGCATTGTTTAGATTTTGGTTGTTCAAAACGACTTGTTTTGTTTTTTGTTTTTTTTTATTCTTTTACCTTTGTTTTCTTTTTACTTTTTTTTTTTTATCTTTTCTTGCTTTTCTTTTCTCTATTTATTTTTTTGTCCTCCATCTTTTTCGTTTACATCTTTGATATATTTTTTTCTCAGCATTTAGTACTTTACATTTTCTTCTTGTGCTTTTTCCTTTCTTTCTTTTTATTGATCCGTTTCTACGTTTTTAGAGGTTCCGTTTGTCTACCATTGTCTTATATTTTTTTGAAAAGACCACAACCTTATATTTGAATCTTTTTTTTTTCTTTTTAACTCTATCTCTTTGGTGCTCTACTTTTTTTCCCCTTTTTTATATAGCTTTTAGTTGTCTATCATTGTCTCTTATAAATAATTTTTTATTTTTTCTCTTTTTTTAGTGTTTTACCATAATCTTCATTGACCTTTTTTTCTTTAACTCTACTTGTCATTTTTTATGTTTTATATATTTTTTTTCTTTTTCGCTCTTACCGATGTATTCTACCCCAAATATTCTCCAAACTTGTCCTTTTTTTGCTTCTCTTTTAGTTTCTCTCTATTTTAATTTTATTGATCTCTTTAATAGATTTCTTAAACCTCCAATATTAGCTTTCTCTTAGAAATAAAATTGTTTGTAATCAGTTCTAACTTATATTGCAATTAATTTTTTATTCCTCTCATGGTCAATTTTGTGTGTGCACTAATATTATGGAATTATCAAGTTTGAAGAACTAAATCAATATTCTATTTTTGAGACAAAATCTAACACGATAATAACACATGAGAGTTTTCAAAAAGATAAAGTAATAAAAAAAATTAGTTGTGAAAAAATCTCTAAAAAATACATATTTCAAATAAAAAAATTGTGTCAAAATTCTATCTTTTTCCCTTCTTTTTTTGAAAACAATATTTTTTTAGTCTATTTGTTTCATTTTTTTGGTGTTTTACCACAATCTTCATTGACCTTTTTTTCTTTAAACTCTATTTATCATTTTGTCTAACCTTGTCTCTTATATTCAATGCCTTATTTTTTTCTTTTTCTTTTTCTTTTATTTTCTTTTTTTGATGTTTTATATTTTTTTTCTTTCTTTTTGGCTCCCACCGTAATATCTTGCCCCAATGTTCTCCAAACTTTTCCTTTTTTCGTTCCTCTTTTATTTTCTCTCTATTTTAATGTTATTGATCTCTCTATTAGAATTCTTAAACCTCCAATATCAACTTTTTCTTAGAAATAATCAAATTGTTTGTGATCAGTTCTAACTTATATTGTAGTTAATTTTTTATTCCTCTCATGGTCATTTTTGTGTGTGTGTGTGTCTTTAATATTCTTGAATGATTTGATTTGAAGAACTAAATTAAATTATGTTTTTGAGATAAAATCTAACACCATAATGACACATGAGGCTTTTTAAAAAGATAAGAAATAAAAAATAATTTTTGGAAAAAAATCTTTAAAAAATACATATTTGAAATAAAAAATAAATTGTGTCAAAATTCTAAGTCTTTTTTTCTTCTTTTTTAAAAATAATATTTTTTAGTCCCTTAGTTTCTTTTACCACTTTACTCATCATAAAGCCCTACTCCTTATACCTCATGTCATATTTTGCCTAAAACTAATTAATTTATTAAGCATGGGATTCAAACTATATACTGCATAGACTTTAAGATAGTTAGACTTAAAAGTAAATGTATCAAATGCACAACTTCAAAGGTTGTTTGCGTAATTTTTCATCTTAAATCACAACAAAAATTTTCTTTTATCAATCTATGTTATAAAATCTTCAATTAAAACTTAATACATGCATCACATGTACTTAAAACTAATGATCCCTACATAAGGTGTAACGCCCCTATATGGGGGTTAACAGTTTTTAATGAATTAAAATAAAAATCAGAGATAAAAATAAAACTTTAAAAAATAAGATTGCTCGAGACTTAAATAAAAACTCTTAAAACAAAATAAAAATGTAATCAATTAAACCACAGTTTAATGTAGCACCTTAAATTTAATAATATAAAACTGTCGTCATCATCATTTCAACCTTCAACACATCTTAATACAGTTACAGAAAGTAACAATCGATGCTTACATTATCATGAAGAACATTCTTAACAATTGAAGTAATCCTAATGTAATTTAGCTACATAGCTTCCTCAACTATTTTCCTTGTAACCACCTCACACTTAGTGAGTCTTGAAAAGATGAAAATAAAAAGAAAATGAGCGACAACATGCTCAGTAAAGAAAACCATTACTCACCTTTAGGTTTTTATCCTTACCATATTAAGACATACATGGTTAGTTAGTTCTCATCATTATTTATCAATTTTGTCATATTCAATTCAGTGGATATCTTATGATCATTCTTATCAAGTTTTATACATATATATATATATATACACATATTAGTTTAGGATTCAATTATGCTCATCTATACCCACTATGCAATAGAATTTCATATCACTCAACTCAACGAAACCTAAATGGGCGCGCTTGATCACCCTCTAAAGATTCCAAAGGTGTTCTGGTGAGGGGACATCAAGCCCCGAGTCCTCACTAAGTCGATTCTTGTACAGTGTGTTTTGGGACTTTCGACCTAAGAAGCGTCATTATCTTCCCCATATTTTACCTTTTAGGGTATTCGTGCCCAAGGAATTAACCACCGCCCTCTTCATGTCTCATCATTTCTCTATATTCATCCATTATTTATAAAGTTAAGTCTTCTTAACCATGCTTTTCAATTTATAACATGTGTCACATCATTATGTTTCTCGCTGTATAATACATGGCGAGTTCTACATCATCATGTTATAGATATAATCATATATCTTCAAAATAGTATATACATATCTTGCAACACAAAACAACAAATTTTAATTTATCAAAATCTCACAAAAGATGAGTAATAGAATCCCTACCTCTTAGTGAATACCATGCTAATATCTTCCAACTCACGATATCAAACTCACCACGTAAGCTCCAAGTATTTTGTTATCCTACAACGCATTAAATTACCATATTTTAACTCAATTCCTAATCCATAGTCACACTGATTACCATCTATTCTACTATTTTTATTAGTATGCCATAATCATTTATATGAAATCTTTGAAACATTTTGTAACACAAAACGGTGAAAATATATAAATTTAGATTATCCGATCAGTCTGTCGATTAAACTCGACCTGCCGATTAGCAGAGTCCAGCCTGTTAATTGAAGCAAAATCTAGAAAACTCAAGTTTTCTGTTTTTAAAGATTTTGAGCGTCAAAGCTCAATCTGACTTGTTTTAACAGTTCCTAGAACATGAAAAATACATAGAAACCATAGATTATCATACCAATAAAACATGTAAATCTCTTTCTCCAAACTTTTAAGCATAAAACATGGTTAAAATTCTCAAACATTGATTTTTACAGCACTTTACAAAAACGTGATCTAAATAGGAAATTGTTCAAACTCAAAACAAACACAATTTAATTTGCATACACACAAAAGCACAAACCCATATCACAAAATGACGAATAATTATATAATTTAAACATAGTAATTTAGAATAAAGGGAAGATAGAGAAGAATTTAGGTTTTTGGTTAGAAACTCTACCTTCTTTTCTTGAGAAATTGTTATTAGGCTTGACTTTTTGCTTGAAGAAGAGATCCTAAGTTGAGATGAAACTTTTTGATCAAATTGAGAAAGTGAAGGAAACAAATGAAATAAAAAGGGAGAGAGAAAAGGTAAGTTGTGTGAAATGTGAAAAAAAATGAGTTGTCTGATATGTTTTAGGAATCGGTGGCTTTGGACATATGAGTGAATGGTCTTATTGGGAGACTCAGAAAAAAAAAAAAGAAAAGAAAAGGGATACCTTTGTGGGGAACCAAGGCATGTGACTAGTTTAATAAGTCTTATATTTTATTTATTTATTTATTTTTTAACCATTACACATGAAGGACAATAAAGGATGGTCTACCATGATGTTTTGGTAAATATACTAAATAAGTATAGAAAATTTTCAAAAATTCTAAAAATAAGTAGAAGTAAATATTGTAAAATAGATTTTAAATGAAACAAATTTTTGATTAACACACCAAAAATTTAGTATAATTACCTTAATACCTGTTAGGAAAATAACGGGTGTCACACAAAGAGATCAAGAAGTGCATGATGAGAAGAAGCTTTGGTAAGAAAAAAAAATGCTTTGAAATCAAGATTTACATGCGAAAGACAACTCAATGCGAGACTTATCTTTTTCTAAAAAAAAGCATTATTATCATTTTAGAATTTTGTATTTTAGAGAAACATCTCATTAGTATCCTATTGTTTGTAAAATATCAAACGAAACCTTGTAGTTTTCAAAAATATAATTTTGATACCCTGAGTTGGTATTTTTAACGTGAAATTTCATTTTTACTCTTTTTTTAATGAACTTGAAATTAATTTCATAAAAATATAATTGAAAATCAAAGCAAAAGACTAAGCAAAACTCATAAATAAGCCTACATGTGGATTTATTCGTTTTTTTATTGTTTATATTCTTTATTTTTATTGCTTTAACAAAATAATCTGAGGTTTATAAATTGAAGAGTAAGCAAAAAATTTCATGTCATAAAATATAAACTCAAGATAACTGATGTTATTAAAAATTATAAGGTAGTATTTTGATATTTTTTGAATAATGAAATACTAATTTGTTGTTATTTTAATAGAAGGTATCAAAAAGATAAAAACCAAGCCCGAGACTATCCAAGAATTCAGGTAAGCTACTTCCTTTTAGCTCCCAGTCCCACAGTTTTATCGATTAATTTACGCTGTCCGTGCTACGGCTGGAAACGACATCCTAAGCATTGTGGTTTGTAGTGGATCAAGGACTCCTACCGCGTCTACGCACGTAGAACACATTTTACGCGCATCGGAGGAACTTCATGGTCATTCGTCCAGATTGCTGTCCTTCACATCCCAGCCTGTAAATGTGCGCGTGGGCCCCACGCCAAAGGGTACTCGCCGAGTCTTCTTTCTTGAGTTGACTTGTTCTCCCTTTTTCTCCCCTTCTTCTTGCTCAATCCCGTAAAACCCGTTCTTCAATCTCCCATTTCTTCGCTAGGAGAATCTCACAACTTTCAGACTCTCTAATGGAGTTTCGCTTCAGAAACCTCCTACTTTCTCTCCTCCTATTCTCTCTCTCTGTTGTACCTTCCCTCTCCTACACCGCCTTCTCTCCCGCCGACAACTACCTCGTCAACTGCGGCTCCGACAAGGACGCGACAGTCGACAACCGCCTCTTCGTCGCCGACGCCTCCTCCCGGAGGAAGTCTCCGTTCTGCCACTCGGACTCCTCCGTGTCCCTCAGAAACGACAACGCCTTGTCGGATTCGCCTCCTCAGCTCTACGACTCCGCTAGGGTTTTCAGGAGGCCGTCGAAGTACGAGTTCGAGATCAAAGAGAAAGGAACTCACATGGTACGCCTTCATTTCCGAAACCTCAATTCCTCGCGATTCGATTCCATTAACGCTCAATTTTACGTATTGATCGACGGATTCGTAGCTCTAAGCAAGTTTAGTTCTGGAAAAAGTTTGAACCCCGTGATCAAGGAGTATCTGATCTCGGTCAACTCCGATAGGCTCGTGATTAGGTTAATACCTTCTGGAACTTCAAAATTCGCGTTCGTCAACGCGATCGAAGTCATTTCGGCCCCCAAAGACCTTGTCCCGGAGACTGCTCAGTTTGTGAATTCCCAGAAAGTCGAGAATTTTGATGGATTGAAGAATCAAGCACTTGAAGTCGTCTACAGAGTCAACGTCGGAGGTCCTAAAGTGACGCCATTCAACGACACTCTGTGGAGAACATGGCTTCCTGACAACGAGCATCTCCAATCGAGTTTCGGATCCGAAAGAGTGTATTTCGGCAGCCGGATTACGTACCAGACCGGAGGCACAAGCCGGGAAATCGGCCCCGATAATGTGTATAAAACCGCGAGATTGATTCGCAGTAGCAATTCTTCAATCCCCAATGTCAACATCACATGGGGATTTCCTGTTACTAAAGGATACAAGTACCTCGTGAGGATGCATTTCTGTGATATTGCTAGTATTTCTCTTGAATTGTTGTTCTTCAATGTTTACGTCAACGGGAATTTGGCGTACAAAGACTTGGATCTCTCTGAGGTCACAGGTTGGATGCTGGCTTCTCCTTTTTACGCAGATTATGTGGTTGATCAAATTGAGTCTGATGTTCTGAGTGTAAGCGTTGGACCTTCCAACAAGAGCTTGGCTTATGCCGTAGATGGTATTCTCAATGGGGTTGAGATCATGAAGCTGAATAACTCGATGGGCAGTCTCGACGGCTCTGATAGCGCAGGCCTTCTTTTGGGGAGTCACTGGCCGCACCGGGGCAGCGGTCTTTTGATCCCTTTGATTGCTGCTGTGCTCTTGGTGTTGAGCCTGTCTATTGTTCTGCGCAGGAAGTTTACATTTGGGGGTCAGGAGCCCCTGGCATGGTCGAAATTGCCGGTAGATGTTTTGGAAGTTAATACCAAACACGGCGGTTAAAGCCGCAAGTAAAATTTCCTCATGTCCTGCAAAATAATATGATAGGCATGCCTGAGAACAAAAGAGCTTTGAATCAGGAGGCGCAAGAAGAGGGTTTGTATTCTAGTGTGGTAGTTTTGTGCAACTGAATATAATTATATATTCTGATGATTTGAAGTATCTAAAGAAAAAAGGGTTATTTGGTATTTTTTTGGTTGTTTCTTATGTTTATTAGAAGCATAAACGTTCTTGTAAAAATTGTGTGCAAATTTCAGTTCTATTGTATATTTTCGTCTGTGTACTCTCTGTGTACGTGTAATATGACACTTAACAAAGGATTTGGGTAGCTTGCTGTATCAACGTTTTGGTGCCTCTGTGTGAACATATATATTTTTGCAACCATTTAATCCAGTCTTTAATGTTCAAAGTGTTGCTTATTCCTATTGTGTTGCATATCCTTAGAAAGCTTCAGGTGAATCGATTCTCTGGTTTGCTTGGGTTGCAACTTACAAGGGTGACAAATGAATGCTGTCTCAATGGCCTATGAGATATGACTTTGCTTCTTCATCACATTAGTTTGTTGTTTCCCAAAAATTAGCCTATACACTCAACAATCAGATTCCTTTGTTTTTGTTTGTTTGCTGTCTTCTTCGGTGGTAACTTTAAATTATGAGAAATGCTCCCCCAGTGAAGTGCATAAATGGATTCCTTTTTCAAAATTTTAGATTAACGTCCCTTCTTTTTCCCTTCACAAACCAGTTTGAAAAAAGACATTATTGGAAGAGAGGTTATAAAACTTAGATTAGACAATCAACATGATTTATTTCTTAAATTTCTTTATCTTTAATTAAAAAGAGCTCAGGAAAAAAAAAATTGTAAAAGGCATGGCGTAGCTAGCCCGTTTGGGCCTGTAGTGTTTTGGTTTTAGAAAAATCTGACCCTTACATTTGAGAAATATTTGGAGACTGTTTTTAAAATTGTGTTTGATTGATTATGATGGTATGTTTTTTAATATAAAACAATTTTGGTAATAATGGCAAAACAAAACCTGATTTGATATTGAAAACATTTATTATTAATATAATAATAGTTGATAATACTAATTGAAATTAAATCTGGGGCGATTTTGGTAAATGGGTTTAAGGAAAAAGTTTTTTTTTGATAATTAAATATCTGACAACTTTTTACTAAAACAATAAGACATTCAAGAGGAAAGTCTGACGTCTAAGGCTGCAACGCTGGCGGCCTCTTGCGACGATGACAGAGAGAGGCACGATGAAGATTGAAGCTGGGCTTGAGGGTTTCACGCAATGTGATCGGGGCTGGGCGGGGGGATCGCGCGACGACAGATTCGTGGTAGGATGGCAATCCGCGCGAGCTCAGTGACGACATGATTTGGGCGTGCTCCTGCGACGAAAACAGAGCTATGGACCCAAACAGGAGGTGTGAGGAGAATGGGTCATGGTTCCTTGGGATTGGTCGACAATGTGTGGGTCGGGGGTCTTTGGGTTCGCTGGCGCCGGTTGGGGGCGAGCTGGGATGTGGGCGGGTTTTCCGGAGAGGGCTGTTGTTGGGAGCAGAAGAGAGACCAATGGGGTTGGAGGGGATGCTGGGAAAGAATATCCAGGGAGGGAGTGAGAGCGGGTGAAGAGAAAACTTTTTTTTTTTTTTTTTTTTTCATTTCTGGTTATTTTGTTTTTTTTTTGTTTTGTCTTTTTTTTTTTTTTTTTTTTTTTTTTGGGGGCGGGTGCGTGCAGGGCTTAGTTTTTGAAATGTTTTGTTTTGTATTTTGTATAAAATTTAACTAAACAAGTTTTTGTTTTTATTTTTCTTTTTTCTATTTATAAAAAATGACAGAAAACTACTCAAAAACAAAAACAAATTGCCCATTGTTTCATGTTTGTTGTTTGTTTCTTTGCTGAATATATTTATCTTTTCGTGGTTTTTTTTTACACGAAGATCTCACATGTTTTGTCTAAATTACAAAGGCACAACCGTTACTGAATCATTATATGTTCATTAAGTTTTCAGCAAAATTATAAAAACAACCCTTTTTAGTCAAACTTAATGGAAGTGTACTTTGACTTATTTATGATTTTTTTTTCCTGCATTAAAAATGATATAAGCTACATTCATGAAGAAAAATGATGCTTTTACCCTTTTTTATTTCACAAAAGTTAAGTGATCCTTAGACACTCACAATTATAACTTGCACTCTAATGTTAAAATATGCTCTATTAAACTTTTTTCTAACTAAACTAAACTATTAGGAGGGCATATTTCAAAGTGAAAAAGTTTTTAGTATAAAAATTAGATAGTAAATTGTTTATATGTTATATATAAAAAAGTATTTAAGAGGATATTTTTTGGGCAAATTTGAAAGGATTTTATGACAAAATTGTGCAAAAGGGAATACATCTGAGAAACATTGTAACTATAAAAAATTTTGGCAATCCTATATTTGAGAAAAATTATTTTAATAAAAGTAGATTAGGGAAAAAAGTGGCTTAAATTAAAAATAAAAGGACAAAATTTGAAGGTCACACTTGATTAAATAACATTTTAGAAGATATGAAAAGAATTTGCAATAAGAATTAAAAAAATTATTTTGATAATACACATTAAGAAAAATAAGTTAATCCTTAGAAAAAAAAGTTAATGGATTGAATTTGAAATATATAAGATATTAGGAACAAAAAAAAAAAAAAAGATAGGAAGGAACAAAAATGAAACAATCAAAATATTTATACTATCTTTAAAAGTGTGAATTTGTTTTTACACATGAGGTTGACACATGGCATGAGGTTTCTTTTCTTTTCTTTTCTTTTTTCTTTGGCCTTTTGCTTATTTATTTATGTACGATTTACTTTAATATTTTTATTTTTTTGTCTTCTTTTTTCCTATTTGTATATTTAGTCCTTCATTTTTCTCATTTTAGTTTTTTTTGGCTTTTCTCCTAAATAAGATTAACAACTTTTTTCCTTTTAAATATTCTATGTTTTAGTTTTTTTTTTACTAAGCCAAACAATCAAGAGAATAATTAAATTAAATTAAATTAAATTTATAAGATATATATGTTTTATCTTTGTATTAAAAAAATGAAGAATGTATGCATGCGTAAGGCACATGCTTCTCACTAGTAAATAAAAAAGGAGAAAGAATGGGGAAAAAAAAAACAAAGGAAGAAAACCAAAGAAGATATTAAAGATGAAAAAAGAGGACGAGGGAAGAAAAAAAAGGGGAGGAAAAAAGATAAAAGAAAATAAGAGAAAAAAACCTAAAAATTAAAAAAGGGGAATGCCCAAAACCAAAAGTCAGGAAAAACAAAACTTAATCCTAGTGTCAACTTAAGCGGAAAAATATACTCTCTCTTTATACAAAGTACAGATATAAATATAGATTTTAGATTTTTATATCAAATAAATACAAAAAAAATACACACAGCGGACACCTGCTTGTTGGTAATATTTATATATATGTGACTGTGTGTGTATATATATATAATTTTGATATAAAACCGCCTGTGGTTTTCTTTCGCCCTCACATGGCATACAATTAGGGGCATAAAGTGCCCTTATTTAAACTACTTTGAGGTAGGGTTGATAATTTCAGACACACACAATGATATAATACGAAAACGACATAAGATAAACGGATTTGGACAGCACGTTTATTAATTGTGCTATAAATGGGTTAGCACAAATAACACGAAAATAAACAGGCTGTATTCGTGCTAACACGCTAAACACGCCTTAACACGTTTAATTAAATGGGTTGTAAACGTGTTAACACGGCACGACACGACCCGCTAATTTATAACACATTTAAACTTAAAAATAAAAATATTTGAAATATTTATAGTAAGTTAGTATTAATTAGATATTGTGTTTTTATAAATTTTCTTTATTGGCTTTTAAAAAAAAATTAATTTTTTTTTAAATTTTTAGTTAATTGGGTCATAAACGTGTCATATGCGTGTTGTTATTGTGTCAATCCGTCACGGCACGTTTAATAATCGTGTTAATCGTGTCGTGCCGTGCTACGCGTACCATAAGCATGTCGTGTTTGTGTTTAGGCTAAATATGTCATGCTGTAAACGTATCGACACAAACATAATTATTGTTGCCTCTACTTTGGGGGCCACGTTGACATGCTTTTATATATAATTGAGATGAAAATGATTACTTAACCGGATCTTGACGGTAAAGTCTTGCATTTACCGGGTACAGTTGAAATTTTTGGTTAAAATGTGGGCATTCTCAGTAGAAATAATGTACGGGTTTGATCATAAGCAAATTTTGGTTTGGGGGTAACTTTTATGTTTTCGTACTATTTCTTAACAGACAAAGTTGTGAATATTCCATTGATAACTTCACCTCATTGCGTCCTTTTAATTAGTTAATCCACTAACATTTTCGAAGCCAACAGTTGGATGCAATCTGTATTACTCATAATGAATTGAAAATTCATTGGTCTTTTTTTGTTCTAGAAAGGAGATTACACCTTTTTTTTTGCATTTTTTTGTGCTGATAGGTGTGAAATATCTAATTTTGTTGTACTCACATAGCGAAGTTGGTGTAGTGCTTTCTTCGTGAGGTCAACAAATTGGAGTTCCAATTACAGATTACTAATAATACATTTAAAATTCATTTTTTTTTTTTTTGGTTTTGGAGGGGAGATTGCACTTTTTTTTTTCATTTTTTTTGTACTGATAGAAATAAAACACCTAACTTATTGTACTCATGGAGCAAGTTACTTTCTTCATAAGGTCAAAAGAGCAATTTTTGAAAAAGAAAATGCAATTGTTGCAGGAGTGTCATATGCAAGTAGTGCAATATATGAAAGAACAAGAAGTTCACAGCAGATTTGGTCCAGCCAAAACGGGCGATTATAGAATTTCTTGCAAAATATGGAACTGTTATTGCAATGTCGCAGTAGATTTATTTGCAAAGGTTTGTTTTTTTAACTCTTAAGTAAGAAAATCGGTATGTTTATTTCAATTTCTTGGAGAATGCTAACATATTTATTTTTAATTTTATGATGCAAACTAAGTGGGTGTTTGAAAAAATGGTGAGAACCAGAGAACCAGTGGTGAGAACCATTTTTACTGTAGCATGTGAGAGTTTTATACTGTAGCAATTGTTTTATTGGTACTGTAGCATGTGAGAGCTTTTTACTGTTCATAACTGATTTTATGGTGGGAACCAGTGGTTCCCACCACTCCCAGTAATGTTTTGGTCAATTAAATAGTCCACAATTATTTCATTAACGGAAATTGCCCAGATTTAATAATACTTTTTCATGTTCACACTAAACAAGACAAAAAATTTAAATTGATTTCTCCAAGGAGCAAAACTCACCGCTGAGCATTTCCAGTCAAAGAGGAAAAAATAATTGCATCACATATGACAATAGATTACTGCGTTATTATGAACATCCTAATTTTGTGACCGATTTCATTATTGAGAGCACATACTTAATACAATAAGTACAATTTGCTACAGTTTGTGTTTTTCCTCCTGTAGTGAGAAAATCTAAAAAACACCCCTTAAGTTGATGATAAATCCAACACTTGTCCTTGGATTTTATGACAATCCAAAATTATCCAAAAATTACCAAATTGTGCGGTGTAAAGAAGAAAAAAAAATAACCCTTGAAGTTGCCAAAGTTTTTCAAATACAAAGACAACCTCCATAATAATTAGTTAATTTTTATTTCTCCTCAATTATTTTAAATTTTTGCTAATTAACAAGATTTAAGAGTAATAAAACACCCTAAAAAGAGTAAAAAAAACAAAAAGGGGTAGTTGTTGGGTTGTAATTTTGGGCCTAGTCTGGTAATAAATCAGATCCAAAGTCCACTTGGTGGCCTGATGTAGCTTGGAGATATACAACAAGGATGACATGCGTGGTTGGTTTTCGTGTCCAAAGTGAGGATAAACCGCTTAAGGGCAAAAGCAAGTGACAGCTTATTCCTTCTATCTTTCAACTAATGCTGACCGTGGAAGGCAACAACGATGGCTAAAAAAGGGGGGAACCATTCCCCAGGAGGGATGAGAGACAAGTAAGGGGGGGTCTATGATTCGGACCCTCTAAAAGTTTGGATTGTCCGAACATAAAACGTGAGCCGTTGATAGGAGAATTGAGGGTTAGAATTGTTTGGGGACATTGAAGGGATGCTCCAATCGGCCTTTTAGGGTCCATTTGATAAATGGATTCGAATTAGTGATTTGATTTGAGTTGTGTGATTTGAGTTAGGATTTGAATTGTTATCCGAATTGATTTTGAGATGTGCATTTAAGTAGGTAATAAAATTATAATTTATGTTTGAAGAGGTAATGAAAATAGTTTTTGATTTATTAACAAATCTAATAAAATCTTTATGTTAATGATCCTAAAAAAGATGTAATATGAATCTTAATTTATTTCTCTCTTTACTAGGAATACAATGTAAAAAGAATCGTCTCAATTAGATATCAAATGAAAAAGTTATGATTTTTTTCCCTTAAATATAAGAGAGAGAATTTTAGCTTTTACTATGGCAAAGATATCCGAGTATCAAGAGTTTAGAAGGAGTTAGAACTCTAAAAAGATTCTTGATACTTATTTAATTCAGATTTTGAGAGAAACAAACATGTATCCAAAGGATTATTGATACTCAAATCTAAATTTAAGTCCATTAAGTTCAAATAATACCTAAAACAAACATGCCCTTACTTACCCTGCGAATTTTCTTTGGATCTATTGAGAGAACGACTAGTTGTTTCAAGGATGGTTTAAAGCGTTTGAATATTTTATTCACATTGTTAATTTTTTTTTCATGGGTATTTGTTTTGGATATTGATTGTGCGTTGGAGACTGCTATTTGGAAGGCAGATTAGGGATCGAAGAGGTGCTTTTCTTTGCTGTTTTCAGAGTGAAGGTGTTGTTAATTTTGGCCTATTGTTAAACAACGAGGAAGAAACCTTGGACTTGATGTCGGATTGAATTTGTTGGTCTTTTATTTTTTTATTTTTTATTTTTATATAAAGGGAGAGGGAATGCCACCTATTTTTTAGGGAGGCTAAGCATGATTCAAACCTCAACCTATGATTGGGGTGGAGGGAACCAACTAAACTGCCCTCACTTGTCATTTTCCTTTAACCCTTCGATTTGTACAATATTTGGTGACCTCAAATGTATTTGTTAAAGTGACAGAGCAATAAAATGAGTGATTTTGAGATTAATGATTTTGAAGGGATAGTATCTAAGAATATATGTTGACAAAAATTGTAATGGGTTTAGATGAGTGAGAGTAACGTAGTTGGTTATAAGTTCTACCACCCTAACCATAAATTGAAGATTTGAGTCACCCCACTTGAAGGTGATGACATTCTTCCTCTCTTTGTATAAAGAAAAAAGTAATGGGTTTAAGGGCATTTGGCGTTCTTGATGCATTAAATTTGTTTAAATGTATGTTTTGTATCTTTTGCTCTGGGCTGATTGAAATAAAAGTCTCGTGGGCTGTGTCATTCATACTGGACACTTTGACCAGCATGTAGATAATAATGATTTCAAGTATTGGATATCAATTGGTATTATATATGTCTTGATGCTTTTGTTCATAGTGGATTATTTGCATATGTCCTTGATGTTTGGTAGTGACACGCAATGAAGAAGACCAGGAAGCGAGGCATTGGAGACGGCGGCGCTGAACAGAGACGGTGGCAGCATTCGAAATGGTTGTGGTTCCAATTCCGACGATGTAGTCGCTGAGGGAAATGTCTAGGCACTGTCCGAAGGCGTCAATTGTCGTTGTTCACCATCTACATTTTATGTACACAGAACATAGCGATTTTAAATTATATTCGTTAAATCTAGTTGCATTTTTTGGTGTAGAACTTCAGCATAGCTAATTTTGGTACCTTCACTGTTACGCTGTCATATATAACATGTGAAATGTTATGCTCCTTGTGTCCGTGTTTTACTTGCTAGATTTACATGATCTTGACATTAAATAAACATGCTTAATATAAATAATTTAGACATAAATCCGAAAATATCACAATTTTGATGGAGTTTGAAGCATGTGTAAAAGTGGTGGTTTTAGAATTATCTCCACCACTTAGCAGTGGATATGTTTCGCCCATGCTTGCCGGAAAACGTGAAACGTCAACCGGAGTATGGTCCAAAAGCCGAAATCACAAGAGAGAAAAACTTGAGGGTGGTTTTGAGTTCTCCTCCTCCTTCCCTCTTCCAAAATATGTATTACCCCCTTTTACCACACACACACAACTCACAAAATATTTGATGTGCTATATATAGAGAGTGGGCCTTGATGGGCTTGTTTCCAATAACACTGGAAGAGAGTATTTGGCGCAATGGGCAGACCAAATATTATGAGAGGAAACCATGACTCTCAAGCTGGTTAATTAAACGAGTATTCATCCTATTATGACCTGATTTTTAATATACATGAATTAATAAATTAGCATTAACAAAGTTGTCCATAGCATGCTTTGGTTCATATTTGATTCAATTATAATGATTATAGAAGTCCACGCAAGAATATTCTAATAATCTCCTACGTGGATGACATAATCATACACCAATATTCACTTTGTCATAGAACATCGACCGACAAGAATCTTGTATAATAAACATATAGCTAAACTAATTATGCATAACATTGTATCAATAGGATACAAGTATTATACATAATTAGCGCTAGAGATTCATGAAAGCATGGCAACAACTTGAGGCAAATAACTAAATATATGGATCTAACAACAATGCATATATTGAGACTAATATTTAAATGGCTCTTTTGAGAACTTATCACTTTACTAACCCAAATATACATGTCAATACAACATTGTCTATAAAGTGACAAAGATCCTTAAACATGCATGTATTGTACAAAACATAAGCAATCTTAATTAATAACAGCATGTCACACATAATAGACTGTAAACTCCCACTAACTATTAAACCGTAATCCAATCCATACATATCAGATTAAGAAAATCCCAATCCAAAACCAACCCGTGAACACCTCCAATCCAACCCAATCCAATCCGAAAACTACAGATTTTGCGGATTAGATTTAATAAATTCACAGATTAAACCTTTAAATTTATTGAAAAAACTATAAATTAAGATTATTATAATATAACATAATATAATTCAATAAAATCCAATATATTACAACCTAATTAATGTCATAAGTAAATAAATTTTGTAGCATTACAAAACATTACAATTCCTAATCTTAAATAAACTTTAGACATAAGAAAATGCCATAAGCAAATAATGTTAGTTTTTGTAATTGGGTTAAATTTCTTCTTCTTCTTCTTCTTCTTTTAAGCATATAAACTTTAGACATAATACCAAGCATAGTTTTACATATTTATTAAAATTTTGTATTTGTATATGTGTGTGTGTATATATATGTATATTTATATGTATAATTTATAAATATATATAGTTCGAATTTATAGATTATACAGATTGAAAGATACTCAATCCATAACTAATCCATATACATCAAATTGAGATTTTTTCAATCCAAAATCAATACATATTTTTTATAATCCAATTCAATCAAGCGAATTGGATTGCATTGAATTAATTAGATTGTCGGATTTGTAAACAGCCTTGCTTAAAGCCACATCTTCAAGAGAACATGAGCACACCATTTATGCCACGTTGAAATTTAACAAATTGAAACATTCATGACACAAATGCAAAAGGCAGTAGATATTGGGAGTTATGACGTTATATTAGGGACCACTTAAGGGTTTTTATCTTTAGACTTGTTTAGTAAATACCGACACACTATAAATATTTGTTAGTTGAAATTTATTCATCAAATTAGTTTAAGTAATTTTTGTGTTTTTGTTAATTAGCCTTAATTCTCTTTGTTAGGGGTTTGCTTTAAAATTTTGTTAAGTCTTTAATAGCTTGTTTGAGGTTCAAAACGGTTTAAGTGAGTTCAAATTATGGAGGCAATTTAAACCGACATTTGATGAAGTAATAACTGAAACTAATTCAAACTATAGAGACGGTTTTAATCTGGTCAAGCCATTCAAAATTTGACCTTTGCCCCTTTCAAGTTCACAACTTTTGAACCATTTGCTACAGTAATCATTCCAATTCATGTAATCCTTTCATAAATTATAGTTTTGCAAACACCAGTTCTCATTTTAACAAGATGTAATGTTTTATTTTTGTTTTAAACTTTTACATTTTAAATGTTAATCTAAAACCACCATTTAAATCACACAGTTCAAAGCCCATAGTTCAATAAGCTTTAAACTATATCATTCTAAACCTACACATTAAACAAACCCTTTAAGATGTGTTAATAATTCTTAGTTAAATAAACTACATAACGCCCTAATCAATTCTCTATTCAGTTTTCAAGTACTAATAACTTAGCTAGTTTATTTTTCTTATTTCTTTGAATAATGCAATCATTTACCCATTGGCTTACTCGACCTCTAACTCTAAGTATGAATTTAGACAAAACATAGAGGCCTCATTCGTTTTCATTCTCAGAATTTTTGAAAATGTTCTCGCATGTTTTTTAAGGAAATTTTTAAAAACACTCTCAATACAATTATCAAAAAATTCTTATTTTTTAAAACAAAAATATTTTTACCTATTTTAAAAATAATACCGAACGACCCCAAAGTTATTTTCATCATTTTTGTTTCACGATTAGTACTGTGCGGTTCACGCCTACAGAGCGATAACAGTTCTATGTAAAAGAAACATCTCTTTTTTCTATTTTCTTTTTTCTTTTCTTTTCTTTTCTTTTTTTGCCTTTTTCCTCTTCTTTTTCTTTTCTTTTCTTTTCTTTGCTTTTTTTCCCCCTTTTTCTCGCCTTTGTTTTCTTTTGTCCTTCTTCATTTTTCATTTGCATTTTCAGTATTTCATTTTTGTTGCTTCTTACCTTCGTGAGTTTTTTTTCCCCTTACTATCTTACATATTTTCAGATTCACACATCATTAAATTATTCTTTTTAATGTGTATCATTAAAATGCTTTTTTTTTTTAATTTTTACATTTTCTAAAATGTTATTTTATGAAATATGACCTTCAAGTTTCATTTTTGTTCCTTTTTATTTAAGCAATTTTCCCCCCAAATCTGCTCTTTCTAAAATAATTTTTTTTTAAATGTGGGATTACTTATTTATTGTTTATAGTTTATTTTTCTCATTTATGACCCTCATAAGTGTTTTTTCTTAATTATTCCCCTCAAACATTTCTTCTCAAATGTGTTCTTGCTTGAACATATATGTCATTCAACCCTCTTGTATACTTTCTTTATATGTATCTCACAATATCTAATTTTCTCTAATAAAAATATTTTCTATTTGAAATTTGCTCTACTAAACTATTAGAATAATAAAAGTGAGTAAAACTAAGTTTTAGATCTTCTAATGAAAAATACAAAGAATGCACAGGCTATGCATGTCAAATAGGCTGCTCAAGCCAATCTGTTTGAATTGGGTCAAAACATGCCTCGTGATGTTTTCAAACTGGCCTATTTATTTATCATGTCATGTTACACTTAACCTATTTAATTTTTATGGGCGCCAAACCAATCCCACGGTCCATTTCTTTGTTTGTCGTGCGTTTAAGGTGCTTAGGTTTTACTCGTCGTGCATTTATCATGCTTTTAATATGTCTTTGCCATGCCAAATAGCAAAAATACAAAAAATACAAGAAAATAAGCATAGAACAAAATGAAAACATTAAATCTTAACAAAATAAAACATGATCATAAAAAAAGCGCTTCATTAAAAATTTTACCATGTAAAACTCTTTAGGATAAAAGTTTGAAAAAGTAAAAAGAATGCAATTATAGTCTTTTAGAGAAACATATAAATTAATCAAAAAAGTAAACTCAAACTATATTGCTTCCGTCAGATTCTTCACTCAATTTTCTTTTTGAGAATTCATTGATTTTTATTTTTATTAACTTAACTATTATTTTTATTTTATTAGAACTTCTTTATAAACCAAATAGTTTCTATAATATGTAAAATATATAGACATTGCTAATTTTATCCTACACATTCAAATAGTGCTTCAAATCAGGCTTCTTAATTAGGCCTCCATCATGTGCTTTTAATGTGCATGTCCTTGTGTTTTTGTCGACCCCCTTAATGTATCGTGTTCTTAATGTGTTTTGTACGCAAAAAAATTAAGAAGAGAGAATGTTAGATTTTTCAAACTTTTTAAGATAAATATTAGGTTTTGAAAATATTTATAGTAAATAACAGTAAAAAAAAAATTACTGGTAAAAATTTTACTTATATTTTTACCAAGTAAATAGACAAGTAAAAAAATATTTTTATCGAGTAAATTTTTGTGACAACCGTTATTTTTAACGGGTAAAAAATTGTATATAAATTAATTATCAATGTGTCAATTTAAACTTTGTAAAATTTTGATTTGCATCTAAAATTACTCCATATTATTTATTTTATTTATTTTCAATTTTTCTAAAATTTTTCTTACTTCTATTTAGCATGTTTAATAAAATGCCCTTGGCATTATTAGTTAATTACAAAAATGTAACTTTGGCATTTTCTTGCCAAAAGTCTCCGGAGGAGACATGAAAAACTCCCCTCACCCACTCCCTTGTTCTTTCCCTCTATTTTCTTCTGTGATTTGTTGCCTTATCTCCTCCCCCTCAATTATTTATTCCTTATTAATTCAACTTCTTACTATCACTTCTCACGTCTCCCACTTTTGCTTTCCTCTCCACATCACTCTCCTCCTTTCCATTAAGATACAAACCAAAGAAAGGACTAAAAAAAACTCAGCAAGCTCTCTTTCTACAGCTATAATTCCCAACCATATTGAAGCCAGTTTTGAAGCCATTGCAAGCTTTCATCTAGCTGTGATTCGAGGTTAAAATCTTGTGAACGACTTTGATCTTTCAATTGTACGTTTTTATGCTCAAAAGTATGTTCAAATTACTGCTCTTGAACCTTAGTTATCATAAGAAATCAACTATAAGCATATTTTTCCTTTGGTTATAAATGAACCTTGAAATAGTGAGGATGGTATTTTTGATGTTTAGAGACGTTATATATTGTTTATGTATAGTTTTTATATTTAGGAAGCTGTTAGGAAACTAAGTATTTGAGTAAAAGTCTTAGAATTTGGATTAAAGGCTCTCTATGAAGAATTTTTAGGTGAAAAACGATGTCATTTTCACAAAACTACATGTCATTTTTCAGAAACTACATGTCATTTTCCTTAAAACAACATGTCATTTTTTCATACAGAAAAAAAAAGCCAAACCACTAGGACAAGGATAGTTATTTGATAATTTATGGTTCAAAAATAATAAATAGTTTTCTATACAGGTTGTAATTTCAAATAATTTTATAAATATTAAACTTTTTAATCATTTTAATCATAAATATTTTAAAATCGTATTATTTATTTTAAAAATCTAATATAATATATTTTGTACCAAAATAAAATTCATATATTTTTTATTTTATTGTTATTTTATAATTTACTAAAATTAAGTTAGAAAAGTGATATCTACAATTTTAGTACATTAATGATTATGGCACACTAATAATAAAAATAAATGATAAATTGATATAATTGAAAATTTGAATTTAGCTAAAGTATGGTTATTTTATACATTTTAGGATAATGGCGTACTTGGAGCTTACGTGGTAAATTGTGTAAGCTGAAAATTATCAATGGATATTTGTAATTAGATAGGGATTCTATTACTCATCTTATATGAGGTTTTGGTAAATTAAAATTTGGTTGTTTTATGTGGCAAGATATGTATATAATATTTTGAATGTATATGATTATATCTATAATATGATGATGTAGAACTCGTCTTGTTTTGTACAATAAGAAGCATAATGATTTGACACATGTTGTAAATTGACAAGCATAGTTAGGAAAACTGACTCTATAAATAATGATTTAATATAAAGAAATGGTGAGACGTAAAGAGAGCAGCAGTTATGTCCTTGGATACAAATACCCTAAAAGGTAAAATAGAGGAGAGATGATGATATTCTCTTGGGTCGGAAGTCCCAAAACGCACTGTATAAAAATCGACTTGGTGAGGACTCGAGGCTTGATGTCCCCTCACTGAAACACCCTTGGAATGTTTAGAGGATGGCCAAGCGCATCCATTTAGGTTTCGATGAGTTGAGTGATACTCTATTTAACGTGGATATCGAGGAACAATGATGAATTGTAATATTTGTATATGTGTATAAGTATGAAACTTGGTAATTATTAACTATGGTATCCACGGAAATGTGATCATAATAAACCTCATAATCTGGAATATGATATAAATTAACGAACTATGCAGTTTTAATGTCGTAATAAATAAAACCTTAAGGTGAGCGATGGTTCTCCCTACTAAGCATGTCGATACTCATTCCTATTATATTTACATCTCTCAGGTGGAACTCAGTGTAACTTATCTAATGAGGAGTAGGCAACAACACTGTTGGTTTGGTGTTAAAAGATTTTTGTTTATTTGTAACTCTTTTAGAACATGTAAGATTTGTATTACTTTTGTGATGGTTGTGTTAAGTTATTTAAGAATTGTACTATGGTAATAATGACTGTATTTTAAATATTTAACGCAACACTAAAAACTGTGGTTTGTATTTAAACGTTTATTTTTATTTTTGTTTAAAGACCGATGGGCACTGTTCTATAAATTTAAATGATATTGAATTTAAGTTTATTTTTATTCATTTAATACTGTTAACCCCCACATAGGAGCATTACAGAATTTTTGGTATCAGAGCCTAGGTTCGGTTAACCTATGGGGTGTAGCACCACCTTAAAAATTAATTTTTTTTGAAATAGTTTAAAGTTAATTGTTAATGTCATCATCATTGGGTACTAATTCTGGTTAAATTTACGCGGTCAGTATAAACTATGCTGGCAAGATGTCAAATGCAATCATCTGAGAAGTCACAACTGGTGGAACATGCTCAAGAAGTTGAGCAACCTGAACCGATAGAACAAGCTCAAGGAATTGAGCAATCTAGACAGGTAGCACAGCCTCAACCAGCTGCACCAAAAGTGAATAATGTAAGACAAATTCTTTAAGCCTTGCAAAATGTGCAAAGACCACCAGAGGCTCGTGATCCCGAGTAATGACATTTAACTCTACTCAAGGAGTTCATGAAACAGAAACCCCTTGTATTTAGTGGAGAACCCAATCCTGTCATAGTAGAACAATGGCTTAAGGCAGTTAAAAAGAAGTTAGATACCTTGAGGATCCCAAAGGAGTATTGGGTTGGCTTTTCAACATATATATTTGGGGGTAAAGCCGAAGAATGGTGGGATCTTTAGGAAGATGACTATGACACGTTGAACCTCACATAGGAGCAGTTTGAAACCATATTTTGCAACACTTATATTCCTCAGAGCCATAGGCAAGTAATGATGCGAGAATTCAAAAACCTGGTGTAGGGAGATACAACAGTTGCTGAAACCATGCTCGATTCATAGAATTGTCTCGCTACAATCTTGGAGCTATATTGAATCCAATGGCAAGGTGCGAGAAGTTTAGGAACAATCTAAGGCCAAAAATCAGACAAATGATAGCTGTTATCCGATCAACAGATTTTCTTGAACTTGTAGCTGTGGCACAAAGGGCAGAGACAGAATTAAACAACTCCTATAGAGAGTATAAGGGTTCTGGTGGGTGTCAAAGGAAGGTAAGCAAGAAGGAGAAGTCACAAGGGCAGGTCACTCAATAAAATGGAGTGACTATTGGTGGTGGATCTTCTGGCAACGGTTGTTTCCAACCGTACGCCTGTCATAGCTATAGACAAGTGAGACATCTGAGGAGGAACTACCCTAACCACCCTACACAATCATCCTTTGCACCAAGGCCACAAGAAAGTCACTTGGCTTCACTGTATAGGGAGAGAGTCAAAACCGAGGAGTACCCCAGCAAAATGCTTCAGCTTCACAAGTTTCAATAACTCAACCTAGGGGGTTCCAGCCTCAGTACAACTACCAGCAACGGCCACAAGGCTCCAATTTCTATGCCAATCAGAGTTTTCAACCGACCCCTTAAGGTTTGGTGAATCAAAGACTATATTTCCCTAGGAGAAATAATAATAATAATGTAAGTAGTAGCCAAAGGAATCGAGGAAAGAGTGATAAAGGAAAAGCACCAGCTTAAGCTTATGTAGTTACGGCTATAGCTGGACAAGCAAAACAGGCTGATCACTCCATTGTAGATGGTATGATTCATGTGTCTCATTCTTGGGCTCATGTATTATTTGACACTGGTGCCACTCATTCATTTATATCTATGTTATTTGCTTTGTACTGCAATTAAAAATTGAGACATGTAGTTCACCACTAACCCTTAGTACACCAATAGGTGAAGTAGCTGAAGCTTCTATAATTTGTAAATCAGTGTGTATTGTTATAGGAGAACATAAGTTATTAGTTGACCTATATGTAATTACCATGATAGAGTTTGATGTAATATTAGAAATGGATTGGTTATATAGATTTCAGGTGATAATAGATTGTCATTGAAAATGTGTCTCATTGTTCACCAAGAATGGTCAAGTAATTGAATTTCAAGCAAGGATAGGGGTAGTGACATCGACTCTTATGCTAAAGACTTGCATTGAAGGACAGAGGAATTTCACCAATCTTGGGACAATCTTTGCTTCGAAGGGAGAACTAAAGAGGAGCGACCCATCTTCTCAGACTCCTGTGGTGGACGAATTTCTAGATGTTTTTCCAGACGAATTGCCTGGACTTTCGCCTAATAGAGAAATTGAGTTTGTCATTGACTTAATTCCAGGAGCGACGCCTGTTTCTATTGCTCTGTATTGAATAGCACCAGCTGAGAAGGTGGAATTAAGAAAGCAGTTAGATGAACTACTAGAGAAAGGATTTATTCGACCAAGTACGTCACCTTGAGGAGCTCTAGTGCTTTTTGTGAATAAACATGACGGATCATTGAGGCTCTATGTCAATTATCGCCAGCTGAATCAACTGACTATCAAGAAGAAGTATCCTTTGGCCCGAATTGATGAGTTGTTTGATCATTTAGGAGGATCTTGCTACTTCATAAAGATTGACTTACGATCTGGATATCACCAACTGAAGATAAGGAAAGAAGACATTCCAAAGACGGCTTTTTGGACTCGCTATGGTCACTTTAAATTCCTTGTCATGCCTTTCGTGTTGACCAATGCACTAGCGGCTTTCATGGACTTAATGAACTGTGTCTTCCTACCATACTTAAATCAATTTATTATTGTCTTCATAGATGATATCTTGATCTATTCCAAAACTAAAGAAGAGCATGCTAAGTATTTGAGGATTGCTCTACAGACATTGAGAGAACACAGTCTCTATACAAAGAGAGAGAAATGTGACTTTTGGATGACAAAGGTCAAGTTCCTAGGATACGTTGTCTCTGAAGAAGGCATTTTAGTCGACCCCTCCAAGATTAAAGCAGTGCTAAATTGGGAACGACCCAAGAACGTGTCAGAGATTCAAAGTTTCCTTGAATTAGCTAGATACTATCGACGCTTTATGGAAAAATTTTCAAAAATTGCCTCTCCATTGACGAGACTCACAAGAAAGAATGTCAAGTTCGTGTGAGACGACAAATGTGAAGAAGCATTCATAGAACTGAAGCAAAGACTCACTAGTGCACATGTGCTGATCATGCCTAACAACGAGGAGCCTTACACAGTGTACACTAGTGCCTCGGGAAACGGTTTGGGTTGTATGCTAATGCAGCATGGACGAGTAGTTGCCTACACCTCACGCCAGTTGAAACCCTATGAAAGGAACTATCCCACACATGATCTTGAGTTAGCTGCTATGGTTTTCGTGCTCAAGATTTAAAGATGTTATCTATATGGCGCAAGGTTCGAGCTCTATACAGATCATCAAAGTTTAAAGTATTTATTTACTCAAAAATATCTCAACCTTAGGCAACGAAGATGGATTGAATACATGGTGGATTATGACTTTAACATTCAATATCATCCTAGAAAAGCAAACACAGTGACGGATGCCCTAAGTCGTAAGAACAACAGAATCATGGCCAACCTAGCATTGGAGGACTGGAGGCGAGCAATTACCATTGCCGACTTTAATTTGCAATATTATGAAGATGACAAAAGAGCTTTCCTATTCAATATGATAGCAACTCCTACATTAATCCAACAAGTGAAACAAGGACAATGGTTTGATGAAGGATTATGTATGGTCTGGGAACAAATACAAAATAGAGAACAACTAGACGGATGGTAGATTGAGCCGGAAAGGTTCCTACTTTATGAAGGGAGATTAGTTATTCTAGAGGATCCTTACCTTAGACATGCAGTGTTAGATGAAACACACCGTTCAAAGTTCGCTATTCATCCTGGAAGCACTAAAATGTATATGAATTTGAAATGACAATATTGGTTGCGAGGAATGAAACAAGATGTAGCAATCTTTGTCTCTAAGTGCATGACGTGTCAGTAGGTTAAAGCAAAACATCAAAAGCCTAGAAACGAGTTAAGAAGCCTACCTATTCCAAAATGGAAGTGGGATCATGTGACAATAGACTTTGTTACCGGATTTCCTAAGACTCAAATGGGGCATGATGCCGTTTCGGTAATTATGGATCGTTTAACTAAAACAGTCTACTTCATCTTAATCAAAACTAGTTACAATGTATCGAAGTTATGCCAATTGTATATGGAGAAGATAGTGACATTGCATGGTGTGCCAATGTCGATAGTCTCTGATAAGGATACACGTTTTACATCAAAGTTTTGAAGAGGATTACAGAAAGCTTTGGGAACACAACTAAATTTCAATATGGCCTTTCATCCTCAAATAGATAGACAATTTGAACATGTCATTCAAATTCTAGAAGATATGCTTCGAGCTTGTGTGCTGGACTTTGGAACCAACTGGACTACACAATTGCCATATGTTGAGTTCGCATATAACAATAGTTCTCAGCCAAGTATTGGAATGACTCCATATGAGGCTTTATATGGTAGACCCTATAGATCTCCATTGTGTTGGGCTGAAAAGAGCACTTAAAACTTAGACCTCAGTTCATTAGAGAAACAATGGACAAAATCTGGATTATTTGCGAACGTTTGAAGACAGCACAAAGTCGACAGAAGAGCTATGCGGATAAAAGGAGACGACCTTTAGAGTTCATGGTTGAGGACTTTGTGTTTCTAAAGGTGAAACCAAAGCATGGTGTATCTCGATTTGGTGTTAAAGGAAAGTTAGCATCAAGGTATATGGGACCATTTGAGATTATGGAAAGAATTGGAAAGCTAGCATGTCGTTTAGATTTGCCACCACAGTTGTCTCATGTACATAATGTCTTCCATTTATCGATGCTAAGGAAGTATGAACCCGATCCTACACATGTGATCATGTGGACAGACATCTCGATTCAGGGAGATACGACTTATGAAGAAGTTCCTGTTTAGATATTAGATCGTGAGATAAAAACGTTACATCGTCGTCAAATTCCTTTAGTGAAAGTGATGTGGCAACATCTTGATGCAGAGGAAGCCACATGGGAACTTGAGTCTAAGTGAGAGAGAAATATCGATATTTGTTTTAATAGTGTAACCAATTGTAGGAAATTTCGGGGATGAAATTTCTTAAAGGAGAGGAGAGCTATGACAGCCGTTATTTTTAACGGGTAAAAAATTGTATATAAATTAATTATTAGTGTGCCAATTTAAACTTTGTAAAATTTTGATTTGCATCTAAAATTACTCCATTTTATTATTTATTTAATCTATTTTCAATTTTTCTAAAATTTTTCTTGCTTCTATTTAGCATGTTTACTAAAATGCCCTTAGCATCAGTAGTTAATTACAAAAATGCCACTTTGGCATTTTCTTGCCAAAAGTCTGCAGAGGAGACATGAAAAACTCCCCTCACCCACTCCCTTGTTCTTTCCCTCTATTTTCTTCTGCGATTTGTTGCCTTGTCTCCTCCCCCTCAATAATTTATTCCTTATTAATTCAACTTCTTTCTATCACTTCTCATGTCTCCACTTTTGCTTTCCTCTGCACATCACTCTCCTCTTTTCTATTGAGATACGAACCAAAGAAAGGACTAAAGAAAACTCAACAAGCTCTTTCTCTATAGCCATAATTCCCAGCCACATTGAAGCCAGTTTTAAAGCCATTTCAAACTTTCATCTAGCTGTGATTCGAGGTTAGAATCTTGTGAATGAATTTGATCTTTCAATTTTACGTTTTTATGCTCAAAAGTATGTTCAAATTACTGCTCTTGAACCTGAGTTATCATAAGAAATCAACTATAAGCATGTTTTTCCTTTGGTTATAAATGAACCTTGAAATTGTGAGGATGGTATTTTTGATGTTTAGAGATGTTATATATTGTTTATATATAGTTTTTATGTTTAGGAAGCTGTTAAGAAACTAAGTATTTGAGTAAAAGGCTTAGAATTTGGATTAAAGGCTTTCTATGAATAATTCCTTGGTGAAAAACGACATGTTGTTTTCAAAAAAACTATATGTCATTTTTCAAAAACTACATGTCGTTTTTCTTAAAACGACATGTTGTTTTTCCATACAAAAATTCAATAAAAAGAAGCTTTAGATTGGATTCGAACCCCCAATCTTAGGTCCAGTAAAAGGAGGCCAGACCACTAGAACAAGGATAATTATTTGATAATTTATGGTTCGAAAATAATAAATAGTTTTCTATACAAGTTGTAATTTCAAATAATTTTATAAACATTAAACTTTTTAATCATTTTAATTATAAATATTTTAAAATCGTATTATTTATATTTTAAAAATCTAATTTAATATATTTTGTGAAGCGACCCCCTCCCCCTCCTCCCCGGGAGGAAAGAGAAGAGAGGAGCGCCACTAATCCTTCATTCATGCATGTGAAAATGGGCTAGTTCGAAAATTCGATCAGACACACGATAGGAAAAATAATCAAATTTTAACTCAACCTTAATGTGGAAATTATCTTATCATTAGCAGCAGAAATATTAAAATTACAACACTTATACAAAAGCTAGAAAATCCCCTAAATGTTCTCAATAACAATTCTTAGTTTCTAATAACATCAAAGAAATCCTTAGAAATAAATATTCCATCTTAGACTCGTCATGGAACCTTAGACTATTCTTGCTCAGTCATCTACATCCTTACTTGGAAGCTCACCTGCATCACGAGAACTATAAAAGCATAATGCTTAGTAAGTAAACCACAATAGTTTCACATAAAAACATACTTTCGTAAACATACATTACTTTTAGGTTTTTGGGCCCGTAACATAACGTTAATCTTAAGCAGTCAGAACCCTTAACATTCATTCATAGATGGTTCCTATCTTAGAACATGCTTCCTCAAGGATTTGACCATGAAAACATACATAACTTTGGTTGGTTCATGAAAACAAGAGAGTTCACATCATACTTATGAAAAATCATCAAAAACATCTTTAAACATATTCATCATAACAACATACTTAACTTTAAAACATGCTTTAAAACATATTATTGTTCAAGTGATGCAGTGGAGGGTATACTTACTCAAACCGTTTAGTCATGACCATCTTAGGTTCTATACATCATCATTCATTTATTCTTTACATCACATAAAATATCCGCTCATATTCTGATGAAAGCCATTGAACACCTTCATGATTTTCTATCCTCTCTTCATGCATTCATATGTCTCCTTAAATATTGTGTTTCCTTAATCTTTTCTTTCCTTTTCTCTTCGTGGTTTCTTCCTTATTCCCTCACAGTTCATCCCCTCATTTCTAAGTCTCACATAAACATCTCTCTATAATGTCTTTCTTTCTTTCTCTATTTCTTTCATTCTCTCGTCTACTCTCTCTCTCTCTCATATTCTTACTCTTAGTAGCAAAATAAAGAAGGAAAAGAAGAAGAAGAAGAAGAAACATGAAGATTGAGAGGTTGAGAGGATTTGTGAGTAAAATGTGAAGAATGAGAGTAATATATATATATATATATATATATATATATATAAAGAAACATAGCCTTCTATACAAGAAACAAATCTTTTATAAAAATGGAATGCATACTCGTGGGAGGGGAAAAGAAACTAAATACGAAAGTCAATGATTCAATAGAGGAAAATACAATGATAGTATCTTGACTATCTATGAATAAAATTCTAAATAAGTCAACCAATCATCCAATAAAGGAATAAAAGAATTAAAGATAATTTCAGATTCCAATATTAACTCCACCTGCCTAATTTCAATTATCAAAATAGGAAACCCATCATGAATTCCAATTATTTAAAAGTCAACTATCAAAATATAATGATAATATCTTGACTACTTGGAGGCAATTTACACGTGAGATTAGAGGAAAATTAGGAGAAGAATCAACAAATTAGCTCCTACTTATCATATATCAACTTTCAAAAGTAGAAAACCTTATCAATTAAATTCAATCAATCAAAGGTCAAATATTTCATTTCCTTAAATGAGGAAATAAATCCAAAAAGATACCAATCAATCAACAATTATTATCCAATCATATAAAAAGTAAACTATTCCCCCATATGGAATAAGAAAAAAGAAGATAATATGCCAATAAATCAAAATTATACCATAACAAACACACTCACATATACATAAATTACGTTAGTCATTATCCACTTTCTCAAAGTCATACACGGCTACCAAACATTGTAACTTACACATATAGTGCACATAACATTAAAAAATACATATATATATATATAACATCAATAAAATAATGTATTACTTCCCACTTGCTATTCATACTCTCATAGCAACTATATCAATTACACACACTCATATACATAATTTACATTCACACAAAAACACATATAAATTATAAAATATTAATAGTCATTTTCCACTACAATTATACAATAGTACAAAATATTGTGCACATTACATTAATATATAACATAACTTTTATTTCTTTTATTTTTATACGAATTAACCTTATATATAGAAACATATTAATTCTTATATTACGTAAAGATAAGTATATATAGAAATATTTATATATAGAATATAACGCTTATATATATATATAATACTTGTAAATTAACTTACAATTAACATATAAATTAACGTTTATTTATATTTAAAAAATTTATATATATATATATAAACGTATTAATACTTATAAATTAACATACAAGATATATATATAACACCTTCGCATAAAGTTCTATCATCTCATAAACACATGGCAATTTCATAAGTTAAAAAAAAATCAATACATAAGTGATAAAAATAAAACAAATTCATATAATCGCAACTAGACCTCTAGCTTAAAATTTATGGTGTTACATTTTGTACCAAAATAAAATTCATATATTTTTTTATTTTATTGTTATTTATAATTTGCTAAAATTAAGTTAGAAAAGTGATATTTACAATTTTAGTACATTAATGATTATGGCACACTAATAATAAAAATAAATGATAAATTGATATACTTGAAAATTTAGATTTAAGTTAAAGTATGGTTATTTTATACGTTTTAAGATAACGACGTACTTAGAGCTTACGTGTTAAATTGTGTAAGCTAGAAGTTATCAGTGGATATTTGTGAAAAGGTAGGGATTCTATTACTCATCTTATGTGAGGTTTTGGTAAATTAAAATTTGGTTGTTTTATGTGGTAAGCTATGTATATAGTATTTTGAATGTATATGATTATATCTAAAATATGATGATGTAGAACTCGTCATGTATTGTATAGCAAGGAACATAATGATTTGACGCATATTGTAAATTGATAAGCATGGTTAGAACAACTAACTCTATAAATAATGATTTAATATAAAAGAATGTAGGACGTGAAAATGGCGACGGTTACGTCCTTGGGCACAAATACCCTAAAAGTTAAAATAGGGGGGAAGTGATGATGCTTGCTTGGGTCGAAAGTCCCATAACACACTATACATGAATCGACTTAGTGAGGACTCGAGGCTTGATGTCCCCTCACCGGAACACCCTTGGAATGTTTGGAGGGTAGCCAAGCGCCCCCATTTGAGTTTCGATGAGTCGAGTGATACTTTATTAAACGTGGATACCTAGAAACAATGATGAATTATAATATTTGTATATGTATATAACTATGAAACTTGATAATAATTAACTATGGTATCCACGGAAATGTGATCGTAATAAACTTCATAATCTGGAATATGATGTAAATTAATGAACGATGTAGTTTTAATGTGATAATGAATAAAACCTTAAGGTGAGCAATGGTTTTTCCTACTAGGCATGTCGATGCTCATCTCTATTATATTTACATCTTCCAGGTAGAACTCAGTGCAATCTTATCTAACAAGGAATAGGCAACAACGCTGCTGGTTTTGTGTTGGAAGATCTTTGTTTATTTGTAACTCTTTTAGAATATGTAAGATTTATATTACTTTTGTGATGGCTGTGTTAAGTTATTTAGGAATTGTACTATGGTGATAATGACTGTATTTTAAATATTTGGTGCAACACTAAAAACTATGGTTTGTATTTAAACGTTTATTTTTATTTTTGTTTAAAGACTTATGGGCACTGTTCTATTAATTTAAATGATATTAAATTTAAGTTTATTTTTATTCATTCACTACTATTAACCCCCACACAAGGGCGTTACATTTTTTTTACTGCTATTTACTACATATATTTTAAAAACCTTCTTTTTAATTCAATTAGTTTTGAAAAAATAACATTTATTACAATTTTCGCAAAAACCATCTCAAACATAGCCCATATATGGGCTATATCTATTTAATTATCGTATCGTACCGTGAAGTAACTTATTTAGTACTACAATTGTTTTCTGCCACCTTTTTTTTCCTTCGTTCAATTCATATATTTCTTCCAACCAAAAAGGCCTGCATACCCATAAATAACACATGTTTGTTTAACCCAAAATACTTATGATTAATAATGTTTTTTACACTCTTGAAAAATGTATGTTTCAAGCTTTCTTATAGGAGTGGTGAAATTGAAAGACAAGGGTATAAAAGCAGTATTTATCAAATTTACCCAACAAATAAGGTAGTGTATCATTTTTTTTACTACTATTGTTATGTTCTATCATTTTTTCATCCTTATAATCCACACCATATCTCCAAGCTATTAGGGTCAAAATACGCTTGCATAACACATATTGACCTAACCCTAACTCAAAATACTGGAAAAAATAGTGAGCGGTATATTTCAAACTTCCTCATATAAATACTAAATTGAAAAACAATACCACAAAATTAGTATTTCTGTCACGCCCTGGAGTACGAGAGATGACGTGGAGGTTTAATTAAGTTAATTAAATAAAGATTTAGTTAAAATCAGGGTTTAAAATTCAAATTTATAATTAAAAAAAGTAATAATTTTTAAAATTTGTTTAAGTAGAATAAATTAAGAAAATAAAATAACATTAAAAATAATTAAATATGAGGTGGAACGCGTATGGGTCCCACTGGCCCACATATTGTGCACACACATATAGTACTGACAATATTACAATACAACCACAGTCCAAAATAAAAGAATAAGTTAAGAATCTTACATGCCTTGAATTGTATCTTAACTCACCCAATCTTCTACCGATAGTAAGTCCGGTCAGCGGACTCTTCTCCAATCCTAAGCTGATGCCCACCTAGGGTTAAGATTTTAAAACAGATAAAAATGTGAGCGAAAGGCTCAGTAGGACTATATTTGCAAAATTATCCAACTTTAAAAGAAATTTCATGAATCAAATAAACATATAGAAAACGAGCTGGGACAATCAAACAAATAAATAATTAAATGTGAAATTTAATAAAATATAACCTTCACAAAATAACTCAAACAAGTCAACCAGAAAGAATACCGTTTTCCTTCTCTGGGCAAACCATATGTAATTCACCACCGTTGTGGCCCAGCTGGGTTTCGGGACCTGCCCCCAAGGTCGTTCACTACATGACCCGATCTCTGATATGGCATCATGCCCTCAA
>CAMOHE010035954.1:0-21531 GCA_946598075.1 Artocarpus hirsutus
CTCGAGTACCAATTGAGCTCAATTGGTACTCGAGAAGGAAATAAGAACATCTTAAGGGAGGTTTGTGGTTTGAACCCGAGGGACACGAAAGAAATCCTTGAGGGGCCAGAGGGCCCCAGAGGGGACAGTACGGATGCGTGGGCGGCAAGGGGATAGTCTACCAATAAGAGCCATAAGTCCGGGGGCCCTATAAGGTGGGTCCTATGGAGGCTTGAGGGAGTACGCCCAGGCCGGACGCCACATTATAGAGCCTCAATTTTAATTCAAATAACCCAATAAAAAAGTTATAATTAAAATAGTCATATATAGATAAACCCATACAAATAAAATATTATCCAAATAATTCAACATATTTATCTTGAATTAATTCACAAAATTAATTCAATTGATAAAGTAACATGAATTATTAAATCCAATAAACTCAAAGTTTAGCCAATCTAATAATCTAAGATAAGTAATCAATATGTAGAAAAAACACGTCTTATCGTTACAGGATTTATTATGAGCTAGCAAAGGGACCTAATGAACATATATAATTCAAGCTCCCATAATAATAGAAAAATATATCCCAGATATATATTTTATAATTATCAACTCTAACGCTACTCAACTAAAAGCTTAGAACTACACTATCGAACAATAGAAAATCACAAAACTCCAATAAGCTAACCGTCTATGACATATCATAATATATCACATCTCTATAGGATATTCATAATCGCCTTAAGGATAAATTCTATTTTACCTTCTCGGTTTTTTTTATCTTATGTTCTATTATGACACATTGGAATACTTAATATCCATGGATAGTATACCATTCAGTTACACCTGTGTATCCGAATGGTTGAGCACTCCAGTCTTTCAATTACAGAATAATGCATATAAAAGAATATCATTAACTCTATAAAAAAGCTATGAATTCTATATCTTTGAATAACAAGTTTACATGAATCGAGTCATGTCTCCAACGTATTGGTATATGTACCATCATTAAAACAAGATGTCACCCTTTGATACATTAAAAGACATAAGTTAAGAATACGGGCTCATTAGTCATTTTAGGATTAAGACACAACACATATGATTCTCTAAAGTGAATTGATTTGAATAAACAGAATTATTAACTAAATCAATTAAACTTTTTGTCTCGATCCAATACATAATCATGAATGACAATGCACTAATGTTTCTACTCGCAAAGTCCCACTTTGATGACGAAGACAAGCTATCTTCCATTAGCATGAACAAAGAGCCTAACTTTTTACCCTCGATTGTTGATTTTATGATTTAGATCATTACCTGTAAGGTTCATGTCTTCCGCATAATCTAGCCATCATATGTATGATTCTTAAAAGTTTAGACTGATAGTCTTAGACTTTTGTTTGCTTATCATATATTCAATAGAAATGAACGTAAAGAGGACAACATTTGGTATATGAATAATAAAAAACTCTTTATTGATAAAATGTCTCCAAAAACAAATTACAACATTTAACTCCCTAGGGCACTATGTCTAACAATCTCCCCTTATGCTAAGTGAGTAAATATGATATATCTCACATTCCTTTAGCCTCCACATGCTTCTCGAAAACTCTCTTAGTTAGTGTCTTCGTGAAAAGATTAGCTATATTGTTCTTAGACGCAATCTTGCATACTACAACATACCCAGCCTCAACGAAGTTCTTTATCTCATTATACTTCCAATGAATATGCTGACTCTTCTTGTGAAATCTTGTTTCCCTCGCATTAGCTATCGCTGTTGTGTTATCACAACACAACGATATAGCCTTATCCACACCAGGAACTACCTCAAGATTCCCAAGATACTTATGCAACCACATTGCTTCTTTTGAAGCATTACTAGTTGTCACATACTCGGCCTGCATCTTTGAATATGACGTGCAATCTTGCTTGATACTTCTCAAAACAATGACGCCTCTACCCAAAGTAAACACAAAACCAGAAGTCAATCTTCTTGAATATAGAGAGGATTGGAAATCAGAATAAGTGTATCCTAGAGATGTTAGATCTTCACCTTAATACACTAACGTATAACCTCTAGTCCTTTTCAGATACTTAAAAATATGCTTAACTGCAATCCAGTTGTTTGGTTTTGGATCCGATTGAAATCGACTTACTATCCCGACTGCATAATAAATGTCTGGTTATGTGTAAAGCATCGCATACATAAGACTATCTATGGCCGAAGCATAAAGCACCTTCTACATGTATTCACTATCTTCATCATACTTTGGAGAGTCTTTCCTAGAAAGAGTAATTCCACACCTAGATGGTTGCTCACCTTTCTTGCAATTCTACATTGCATACTTCTCGAGAATTTTATCTATGTATGCCACTTGGGATAAAGCTATCATTTTAGTCTTTCTATCCCAAAAGATTTAGATACCCAAAACATAACTAGCTTCACCTAAGTCCTTCATGTCAAATTGCTTGGTCAACCATAATTTGATCGATGACAATGCCTCAAAGTCATTGCCAATTAGCAGAATGTCATCTACATGAAACAGTAGAAAAATACCTTCCTATCCTTCATGTGTTTGTAGGCACATGGTTTATCCATGTTTTGTTCAAACCTATAAGTCTCGATCACATGATCAAATCTTATGTTCAAAGAATGGGAAACCTGCTTAAGTCCATAAATTGACTTTAACAGCTTACAGAACTTGCTCTTAGCCCTTGAACCCATCTGCCTGTACTATATATATGGACTCATCAAGATAGCCATTTAGAAAGGCCATCTTGACATCTGTCTACCAAAACTCATAATCGAGAATGGCAGCTATAGACAAGAGAATGCGGATGGACTTAAGGATGGCTACAAGCGAAAAGGTTTCCTCATAATCTATTCCTTCATTTTTTGTGTATCCTTTTGCTACTACTCTAGCCTTATAGGTTTCAACTTTTTCATCTACTCATCTCTTTCTCTTGTAGATCTACTTACACCCTATAGGAAGATCTACAAGTTTCTAGACTTGATTAGTCTCTATAATTTCATCTCAGTATTCATAGCTTCTGTCTAGAGCTTTGAATCAACATCCTCCATAGTCTCTGCGTAAGAGTAAGGATCCCTATCATGTTCAACCGGTTCAACCAAGTAGGCTTCACTATTGAACAGATACCACTCGGTCAACACTCGATCCTCTCACTATGCCAAAGCTCCCTAGGTTGTTGTTTGGCCAATTTTTCTACATTGATTGGATTGGTTTCAACCAGAACCGCCGGAGTGATCGAATCATTCCCTAACTCCTCAAGTACCACTTTACTATGAGGTTAAAGTCATTCATGTAACTTTCATCAAGGAATATTGCACTCGTTGAAATGATGACTTTATTTTCTTTCGGGTTATAGAAATAACACTCTTCCGTCCCTTTTGGATATCCTACAAATACGTAAACTTTCGAATGTGCTTTCTAACTTGTTTGCTTCCTTGTACAAGACATGAGCCAGACATCCCCATATGCGAATATGGTTTAAGGATGTCTTCCTACCTATCCATAACTCGTGAGAAGTTTTAGAAACTGATTTTGAAGGCACATTGTTCAAAAGAAAACATGCGGCTTGTAGTACATATCCCCAAAAGGATAAAGTTAATGTCAAATAACTCATCATGGACCTAACCATGTCCAACAAAGTCCTATTTCTTCTCTTAGTTATGTCGTTCTGTTAAGAAGTGCATGGCGTAGTCAAATGGGATAAAATCCCATTCTCTAATAAGTATCCTAAGAACTCATCGGAGAGGTAGTCTCCACCTCAATCAGATCAAAGTGCCTTTATAGGTTTACCTAATTGCTTCTTCACTTCAGCCTGAAACTCTCTTAACTTGTCAAAAGTTTTATTCTTGATGCATTAGGTAGACATACCCATATCTGAAGTAATCAACAATAAAAATAATGAAGTACTTATACCCTCCATGTGCCTGGATGTTTATGGGACTACAAACATTACTATGCATAAGTTCTAGAACCCCTTTAGTTGTATTACCCTTAGACCTTAATGGTCTTTTGGTTATTTTTGCCCTTCAAACAAGATTTATATTATGGTATAAATTCCACCTCTAAGTGACTTAAAGGTCCATCATTTACTAGCCTTTGAATCCTATTCAGGCTAATATGACCTAATGGCAAATGCTAAAGATAAGTCTTATTAGAGTGAGAAGTTTTAAGTCTTTTAGAGTTATTATTAACTTAGTGTTTAGCAGTGAGTCCATCTTAGGTTCGATAAAATATAGATTGTTTTGCATCCATCCATCATAGATAAAAAATTTGCTTTTACGAATCACCACTTTATTATTAAAAGATACTAAATAAGAGTCTCTGAATAAACCAGCTATAGGTATTAAATTCCCTTTGTGTTTAGGAACATAAAAACAATCTTTCAAAACTTAAATCCTAAATTATCAAAATAAAGATTGATGTTTCCCACTAGTTTAGCCACCACCAAGGATCCATCGCTCATTCATAACATGAAGTGCTCATGCAGCTGACTTCTTATTTCCTTGAACCCGTACGGAAACATAATTAGTCGCTTCAAAATCTATAACCCAAGTGTCACTTGATTCCTTAACTAAACAAGTTTCAATAACTAGAAGTTCGCATTTACCCCTCCTAGAAAATAAGTCCTTGCAATTCTTTTTGATGTGCCCAACTCTCTCGCAGAAAAAGCACTTGAGCTTGAGCTTCTTTGGGTTCTTCTTTTTCTTCGTCTTGTCCTTAACTTTTGCAGGGATAGAAGACTATCCGTTCTTAGCACTCTGCTAATTTCCATTCCCTGGGCTAGGATTGAAACTAGATGCAGCTGCTAAGTTAGCCTCACCACCAACAAAGTTTCCCTGATCAGATTTTCAAACTCTTGTAGCTGCTTCACAAAGTCCGTCAAGGCCACATCCTGTCTACTGCTCAAATTATATGAAGCTTTAAATGGGATAAACTCCTTAGTTAGTCTCAAAGGCCATGGTCGTCTATGACTTAGCATCTATTTCAGCTCTATAGATTTGAGCCTCAACGAGATAACCTATGACTAACATCATATGCTCCTTCACAAGAGTCCCTGATCTTTGCTTGCAATTTAAGAGTTTCTAAAGAGCCCTTTATCATTTTGTTAGGGCTTGGCTCCAAACATGTCTTCTAGATTATCCAAGATCTACTTAATAGTCTCATAATCCTTATATTGAGCCTGCAGCACATTATTCATGCTAGCCATAATGTAACAGCAGGCCTGACTGTTAACAGCTTTCTAGTGATAACACGCATAGATTTGCTCTTTAGTGGAATCTTGATAGGCTTAAGAGGCCACAGAGTTGCCAATACAAATTTTAGTTTCTTAAAAGAAAGGAAAATATTCAGGTTCATTTTTCAATCATTATGATCCTCACCAGTTAACATGTTCTTATCGAATATCGATAATAAAGCGTTTTAGATGTTTTAATCTACAATGAAGATTCATATATCAAATATAAGCAAACACTCCATAACAGTTTAGTAAGATAACACAAATCAGTAAGCATATAATTGTGTTTATGTGTCAAAACCTTGAAAAAAACACAACCTTACAATGATAATTCCCAACTCAGAATTCAACAAGCCACCTAGGGGAGACTTGCCAAATTCAATTAGGAACACAAATCCTCTCCGATTAATATATGTCATACAAGACCCGTATCATCTAGCATGTACTAATAATCATTTTTTTTGCCAATCAATTTCATTAACAAAGCTCCTAGGGGAGGCTAATAACAAAATTAATCTTAAGTGTATAACCATCATTTCAACTATTTTATCTATGATTTATAATAACCACCTAGTGGTATGCAACGATAAATCATGCTAAAATAAATTACCCCTTTGAAGGTCCAACCCGGTACATGATGAAATCCCTTTCTAGGGTTCAGAACCACCATGTACTACCTATGGACCAATGATGGAGGCCTTAGATCCTCTCTTCGAAAACCTTCTCCTATTCAATATTTAAAAAGTCAAGGTTTTATGTTAGCATGCATGAACAATTTTTAATGAGCAATACTCTATATTCTACATGGTATGTTATCAACATACATGGTAAATTATATTACAATGCAGACAAGCAACATACAAAGCTATAACAAAATAATAAATAGCCCTAATATCATGGTTCCATCATAGAGAAAGAAAATAAAGATTACAAAAGATTAATCGAAACATATTATCGATTCTTCATCTTGTATCTTCTTATTGTATCCTTATTTATAAGGCATCTGTCTTCTATTCTTCAATCTTATATAGATCAAAAGGTTTATTTTTCTAGTCATCATAAAATTTCATGTTTCTTAGAACTGTCTAAAAAAAAATCAAATACTGCACCAAAAAATGCATCTTTTTCAAAAATTGTTCTGCACCACTGTTGGCCAGTCAAACTTTTAGATTGACCTACCTGCCTATGACCATCGGCCTATTGACCCAGAAGGTTTAGCCTGCTGACTATGCTGAACCAACATTTTTTCAAAAATAGTGAAGAAAGTAGTTTTTAATTTTATTTTCAACAATTCAAAAACATAAAAATTTATAAACATAGAAAAACAATAGAACTCCTATCATCACGATCTTCTAGATCTGTCTATATTTCAAATAATTATTTTGATACAATTTTTACAAACTAAAATTAAACTAATAAATCCTAGGCAGTGATGATAGACGACTATCTAATTACATGAAAACTTAGATACATATTCTAACCTTTAAGTAATCATAACGGGCAAAAATTAATTGATTAATAAATAATTTAAATATAAATTTAATCAACAATAATTAGTTAATAAACATTCACCACATAATCTGATGACAATATTTAATAATATAGAAACCCTAAAATACCAACTCTCTAAAAAATTAAATTTAAGCATAGGAGAGAATAAGATCACATAATACATGTATATAGTATGATCATAAACCTGTAAAATTAACGTAAAAACTAGGCTCTGATACCAATTGTTGGAAAACACTACATAGTAGAATTTTAAAAATTTTAATCAAAATATTTTCTAATACACAAGTTTGACATGCTAAATACATAAATTAATGATAGATTTTACTAATGTCTTTTGTGAATTTAAAAGCAGCAACAATCTATGAAGAGAAGAATGTCTTAGAACTTGCTAGTGTTTTTGTTCAAGTGTGGTTATGTTGTCATGATATTGGATTTGTAGTTGGTATATGTGTTTTTGTTCAAGTGTTGTTATGTTGTCATGATATTTTAGTTCTTTTTTTTTTTTGGTTTGTTGGTGATTTGTTTGCTATTTTCATATGCAAAGCATAACAATGGGGAATCTAAATGAGAGATGATGGAGATTTACATATATGTTGGCTGGTGTGGTTAATTAGTGATATAAAAAGAAAAGAAACATTTTGGTCTTTGTATCTTTTGATTTTTTTTTTTTTAATTTCAAAATAGCTTGTACATTTATATTATCAATTGATATTTCAATGTAATTAAAACCAACTTCCTTTTTTCTTTTCAATTTATTTTAATTTTTTGTCACTGGTATATTCAATTTCCAATAATATTGTGCTAGATGACCTTTTTTTTTTTTTTGTGGAAATCTATGAGATTCCAAGTTGGAATTTGGCAGGTTACAAGTTGAAGTGCACTAATTTCTAGCTTTTGACAATTTTTTTTGCTTTTTTTTGTAAATTATTCTATAAGATTTTAATGATTAATAATTCATTTTATTAGGAATTTTATATCTTTGATAAATTGAATCTTATGGATATGTAAGCACTTTTTTTTTTAATTTGTTAGATTATTAGTTGCTTTATGGTTCATTAATTTATTTTTGTTTTTTTTTTTCAATTATAATTTTTTATTTTAGAAGATGAGTTTGAATTTTAACATCTTTTTTTTGGAAGTTACCATATTCCAAGCTAGAAATGTAAGTCTTTTATCCTTTTTTTTGGAACCTCAGAGATTCTAAATTGGAAACTGGTGGGTTCCATATACATTACCTGCCAAATGTTAAGCATTTTATTTGGAATTTGTAATGTTCAAATTAAGAACTTGCCAGGTTCTAAGTAGACAAGTAATCTAAAAGCATGCCATTTTATTTAGAATTTGTAAGGTTCTAATTAAGAACCTACTAAGTTTCAAGTACAATATTGTTAGAGGTGCATGCCTAAAGAAGTAAAAATGTAATATGTTTTTGGAGACATTTTTATCAATAAAGAATTTATTTGTTATTTGTATACTAAATTTCATCCTATTTACGTTCATATTTGTTGAATGTATGTTATGCAAACAAAAGTTTGAGACTATCATTCTAAACCCTTAAGAATTGGACATATGATGGACAGATTATGCAAAGGATACGATTCTTAAGTTAATGGTCTAAATCATAAGATCCGTAATCGAGGGAATAAAGTTGGGTACTTTATTTATGCAAAGATTATTATATTGTCTATATCCCTAACGGGAGATGGTTCATCTTGACCATCGGAGGTGAACTTCACGAATAAAAACATTGACACACTGTCATAACTGACTATGTGTAGGATCGAGACATAAAGTGAATTGATTTGGATTAATGATTCCGTCTTGGCAAATTGATTCACTTTAGACAAACATTTGTATTGTATCTTAATCCTAAGATGAATAGTGGGCCCATTGTCTTGACTTATGTCTTTTGATATACCAAAGAATGACATCCACATTTTATAATGGAACGCATGCTGGTACATTGGATGCATGACTCTTGATAGCGTAGACATATTATTCATAGATATGGAATCCATTGCTCCTCTTTAGGAGTAGTGATATCCTCTTATATGCGTTATCCTGTTATTGGAAAACTGGAGTGCTTAACCTTTGGATACATAGGTGTCACCGAACGGTATACCATCTTTAAATGGTAAGTTTTACGATGGTGAGATAATGAAACATAAGATAAAAAATAATCAGGAAGGTAAGACAGAAGTTATCCTTAAGCCGATTATGGATAATCCTATAGGGATGCGATACATTATGATATGTCATAGAGACTTAGCTATACGAGCTTTGTAATTCTATATAGTTCGAAAGTGCAGCTCTAAGCCTTTAGTAGAGTAGCATTGGAGTTGATAATTATGAAATATATATCTAGGATATTGGGTTTCATAATTATTAAGAGCTTGATCTATATAGGTTCACTTGGTCTCCTTTGCTAGCTCACAAAAATCTTGTAACGATACGGCATGTTTTTTCAATAATTGTCAGATTTATCAAATTGGTTGAAATTCGGTAAAATTAGATGATTTATGTTTGTTTATTAGTTGAATTAATTTTGCGATAAATTTGTTGAATTATTGAGATCAAATAATTCATGTCAGTTTATCAGTTAGATTAATTTTGAATTAATTCAAGATAAACTTGTTGAATTATCAGGAATATTCATTTTCCTAGAGATTATCTAGATATGACTGTTTTAATCAAATAACTTCTTTATTGGGTTATTTGAAGTAAAACTAAGGCTCTATCTTAAGAATCTCGGATGGAAAATAAAGATTCGCAGGGATTTTTTATCAGAGGTTTGGCAGGCCAATCTTTAAGTTTGGCCTGTCGATTGAGGAGGTTCGGTAGGCCGATCTGCCAATTCAGCCTACCGACTTGGCAATAAAAAGATTACGCATTTCTACATGGATTTTATCATATATTGATCCTGATTCGATTCTGATTCAAATTTTTGAGGCCTTAACTAATAAAGACTGACTCCTGGGCCCAACCTCTATAAAAGGGGAGTGAGTCTCTTTATTATTTAGATCAATTGAGAAATCTAGAGTGAGACTCTATCAGCAAGACTCTAAAACTCCCCGGAAGCCTATCATTCACAAATCACGAATTATAGCTTTGGGTATTTCTTAATTGGTTGGAAGGAGAGTCACCTGATGGAAAAGATGAACGAAATAAGCCCATACTCACTCTGATCGTGAATAGAGAATAGCAAAGAAGACCAGTTGGTTGAGGCTCTTCTAGAACATTACTTCCCTTCACGGATTATGGGGGAGTTTTTCGGCATTCAAAGGTTAGTAAGATCTAGTTAATTTATACATATAGTGTGTCAAACTTGTGTTTTGAAAAATACTCTGATATAAAAAATTTTAAAATTTCGCTAAATACTATTTTTTAAACAAATGGTATCAGATCCATGGTTTTTACATAAATATATGAGTTTATGATCATGCTATATATGTAAATTATGTGATCTTGATTTCTCGTATGCTTAAATTTAATTTTATAGAAAGTTGGCACTCTAGGTTTCTATATATTTTTATGTTGTCATGGATTTATGATGAATGTTTATTAATTAATTATGGTTAATTAAATTATTATTTAATTATTTATTAATTAATTAATTTATACCAATTATAGTTCCTTAGAAGTTAGAATGTGTGTCTAGGTATTCCATGTAATTAGATGGCGGACAATCACCTCCGTTTAGGAATTATTATTTAATTTTAAATTTGTAAGAATTTTGTAATTAAATAATCATTCGGAGAAGATGGATCTTGAAGGCGGATCTAGAAGACAGATGATGGCGTTTCCAAGTATTTCCTGAGTTTCTAATTTGATGTTTTTGAATTATTAAAAATAAAATTGATAAATTGCATCAAAATTGTATTTTCTAGAAAGGGGTAATTTTTGCTTAGTCGGCATGCCGAACTCTCCAATTCAGTAGGCCAATGGTTGTAGAATCAATAGGCCGGACGTGAGGTTCTGCAGGTCGTCCATGGAGCAAAAATTAGGTGGCTCTGGTGGCAGGTCGACTTGAAAAGATTAGCACGCCGAGGGGTCATGACCGACAGGCTAACCTAAAAAGATCGACAGGTCGGTGGGTCATGACCGGCAGGCCAATCATACAAATCGGCTTGCCAGCAAAGAGCTGGAAATTTTTTTCAAAAAAAGGTATAGTTTTTAATATAGTTTTAATTTTATTTTTGGGATAATTCTAAGAAACATTAAAATTTAGATATGAATGGAAATAAGGAGAATTCGATCTATGCGGGATTGAAAACTTGAATATGGGCAGTACATGAAGAAAGATACAGCTTGAGGATTCAAGGATGAAGACTCGATAATATGTTTCAATTATTCTCTTGTAATCTTTATTTTCTATTATCTAAGGTAGAACCATAATATTACGGCCACTTATTATTATTTTGCTTGTAGCTTTGCTTAATTGCTTACCTTGTCTACATTATAATATGATTTGCCATGTATATTGATAACATGTCATATAGAATAGGAAGTGCTGCTCATTTAAAATTGTTCATATATGTTTTTAAAATAAAACCTTGATTTCAAAAGATTGAGTGGGAGAAGGTTTTCAAAGAGAGGACCTAAGGCTTCCGTCGTTGGTCTATAGGTAGCACATGGTGGCTTCGACCCCTAGGAAGGGACTTCATCATGTACTAGGTTGGATCTCTGAGAGGATAAAATATTTTAGCATGATTTATGGTTGCACACTACTAGGTGGTGAATGTAAATCACGGATAAAATATAGAAACGATGATTATACACTCATGTTAATTTTATTATTTGTAACACCCCCTTATGGACGTCATAGATGTCGTTACATTCGTTCATTTAACTATTAATTGAAGTAAAACTACTTATTTAAAAACATGTATTTGAAAACATAATTTGGAAAACATACACAAGATCCATGCATACATATATATTTTTTATAATAATAATAAATTACTTGATCATAAACATCTTTTGAATAGTTTGCCAGTACCATTGAAAAATTGAATTAACTTTTAAAAACATTATTAAAAATCTGCATATATAGTTCGGCTGGCCGGAGTTTAATCACCGGCAGGCCACCCGAGGCTCTGCAAAATAGGTTTCAAAATTGGTAAGATCGACAGGCCGGAACAAGGTAGTCAACAGGCTGATCCCTACATCGGCAGTCCGACCAATAATGGTCGGACGGCCAAACTCTTAAAAAATCAGAAATTAATTTCTTTTTTAAAACAAATTCCGAAGCTTCAAGGTACATAAACAATAAACATACTCAAAAATAAAAAAAAATAACAAAAATAAACATAGTTCCAAAGTTTTTAAAACTTCTTTCTTTCTTAGCGTCTTTCATTTGCAATTCATCTTGCTAAGTACACACGTCTTTCCATGCCCTCCGTCTAATCCATTATCTTCTTACCCTTATCTACAACATGATATATAACTAAATAAGCTAATGCTTAGTAAGTACATTTATATCTCACAACTTAAAACATTTTATGAACATCATCATCATCATAATAGTGCACTAGGCACAATTTCATAAGGAACATATCTTTCATTACATTGACCATATTAAAACTTAATTCATTTTATCTTAAGGGCCCAAGAGTTGCACCATAACATCATCATCGTAGGCGCGCTGTCATGAGAGGTTAGGGGTAGCTAATCCCAAACCAAACATGACATCATATCATATCATATCATATCATAACATATCATTAGGTTTGCAACACTTATTTAGGTGATACATATATGCATATTTATACTTTCATGCTTTGAAAAACATTATCATCAAAATATGCATAAACTTTTATACATTAAAAACTTCCATAATAATACATCATGTATAATCATGATGACAAATCATCATAAAACCACCATGAACATAGATTTCAAACTTTTCATAAACTCATCATGTTGCAGGTGAGAATATACTTACCTTAATAAGCTTACTTAACCTTAAATTGTAGGTGATAACGCTACGGTCTCGATGTGCTCATTTCATATTGTGTTCATATCATACATTCATTAAAAATAGCAATTAAGATATATTTTTAACGAATTAATCACCACAACATAACATCACACATACATTCATCTCTTGAAACATAAATTTATAACATGTTTCATTAACCTTAAGACATTAAAACAAAGCTATCAACACAAACGCTTCTTGACCTCTATGAATTCACAGCCTAATATCTCATGATTAACACACAATTTGGGCACCAAGTTTTGCAAGGACAAAGATAACATACATACATAATATCTTGATTTTTCGTTGATCATAAAAATTCCATTTAATGTCCAAAACAAGTTATACAACATACGTCACAAAATCAGCCAGCAATAATTAGGCAGTAAACAACTCTTAACTCAGGTCCATTTATCACAATATTCATGCTATAGAAATTCTACATAAATTATCACATATAATAGACACCTAGAACTATAACATATCCAAAAATCACCATCAAATAAAATCTAAAACAGTTCAAACCCTGCATTAGAAGGCATAGGCAAAAATAACTTCTGATGTGCAGGCAGTGAGTTACATACATTTATCATATTCAAATAATCAAAATAAAAATTTCTATGACCCTAAAATTTATATGACAACTTTTTAAATACAATATAGTACCTCCAAAAATTCTCATCACCAAATAAAATCATTTAGTCATACAAAAACATCACACAATAAAAGTTCAACAATTTTACCGATAAAACAGTCTAAAAAAACTAGTCTTAATTATAATTCAATAACACATTGAATTTTCATCAAATCATCACCAAAATTTCCAGTCTATAACTTAACATATACGTGAACATATTTGCCAAATTTCATGAAAAAAAACATTCATTTGCATTATGAACAAAACCTATATTGTTGTGTAACACAACTAATCAGCAAAAATTTTCTGTGAGTGATAGAGAGAAGAAAACTCATATCTTAATGTAGAAAAATCCAATGAATATAAAATTTGGAGGAACATCACATAACACATACATGAATAACATAGTAAAATTTTAGAACAAACAGAAATTTGTAGGAAAAGATATGGGGGTCGGATTATAAGGTAACAAAATTGCTGAGAAGAGTCTCTTACCTCAAAACAATTTCTTCTCAAGCTTCCTTGGATTCACCCAACGAAAATTCAATATTTCTTTTGATTAATTGTAGAAAAATAATGGAGAAAAGAAGGAGAAGTGTACGTGGTAAAGAGGAAAAGAAAATGTCTAAGAGAGAAGAGAGGAAGAACGATACACGATATAGGAAGAGAGAATTTTTTTTTTTAATTTGGCTCTCAATATTTACAGCAGGGAAATAAAAGAAAACGCTGCTTTCATGTGGATTAAGGGAGAGAATTAAGGGAAGTTCAACTAATTTAGCTTCACTTACCATATTTCAAGCTTTCAAAATAGGAAACCATATCAAATCATCCTATAAATTTAAAAGTCAAACCTTTCATTTCCTAAAATGAGGAAATTAAGCCAAAATTGTGCCAGTCAATCAACAATCGTTATCCAATCACATAATCATCATTAACGTAAAATTTTGGGTGATTTTTGCTGATTGCTCCTTAGCTGTCATCAGCCTGCCGATGTCTCACTTCGACCTGCCGATGTCGTGAGGTCTGGCCTGCTGATCATATTCATCGGCCTGCCATTCCGTGAGGGACAATTCGGCCTGTCAAACTTGAAGGTTCGGCCTACTGAACTTAAAGGTTCAGCCTGTCAATCTGCCTTACACATTAAAATTCATCAAAGCATTAAATTATCACAAAATCATTATTAAACATACAACATAAATGACATGAACACTTGAGCATATCGATTCCATGTGACCGTTGCCTATCATAATACTTAAAATAAAATGGTTAGTACCATTATATCACATATCATAACACATATCAATAAGGAAATTGCTTAACGTCGTCACTAATTTGATTTAATCCGTTACATGAAAATCAACGGGTGTTACAATTCTCCCTACCTTATAAGAGTTTCGTCCTCGAAACTCAGAATAATTGCAGATACTTAGTTCTCATGTCATCTTTGTGTTCCCATGTGGCTTCTTCCACTTGGTGATTTCACCATAAAACCTTGACCAATGGAATTTCTTTGTTTCTCAAGGTCTTGGTTTTCTGATCAAGTATCTCCATTGGCTTTTCTTCATATCTGTAATCATCTCGTATCTCGATCACTTGTGGCTTAATCACATGCGTAGGATTTGGGACATATTTCTTGACCATCGAAACATGCAACACATCATGCATTGCAGACATTTCTGAGGGCAACTTCAACTGATAAGCTACTTTGCCTATCCGCTTCATAATTTCATAAGGACCAATGAATCTTGGGCTCAACTTACCTTTCTTCCCAAACCTCATAACTCCTTTCATCGGTGCAACTTTCAGGAACACAGATTCACCTATAGCGAATTCTAAGGGTCTTTTTCTTCTATCAGCATAACTTTTCTGCCGGCTTTGAGCGGTCTCTATTTCTTCCTTATCTTCTTTATCATCTTAGAGGTTTTGTTTACAAATTCAGTCTTTTCATTGTCGACACTTTCCATCAACTTCCTTTCACCAGCCTCATGCCAACATATAGGCAACCTACATTTCTGCCCATATAGGGCCTCGTAAGGTGCCATCCCAATTGTCACCTGGTAGCTATTGTTGTAAGCAAACTCCGCTAATGGTAACACTTTACACCAGCTGGTCTTGAAGTCGAGAGTAGAAGCTCGAAGCATATCCTCTAAGACCAAGTTCATCCTCTCTGTTTGGCCGTCTGCCTAAGGATGAAAAGCTATACTGAAATGCAACTTGGTCCCCATTGCAGCCTGTACACTTTTCCAAAACTTGGACGTGAACCTGCGGTCACAGTCAAAGATGATAGACTTGGGAATTCCATGAAGTCGTACAATCTCCTTGACATAGAGTTTCGCTAACCATTCCATAGAGTAAGTGATCTTGATAGGAATGAAATGCACCGTCTTTGTCAGTCGATCCACAACGACCCATATAGCGTCATAACCATTCATAGTTTTGGGCAATCCAGTAATGAAATCCATTGCAATCTCCTCCCATTTTCATTCTAGTATTTGAATTGACTGTAAATCACCTCTAGGTCTCTGGTGTTCAACTTTAACTTGCTGGCATGTCAAACATTTCTTCACATACATGGCAACATCTCGTTTCATTTCAAACCACTAGAAGTTATTCCTTAGATCATTATACATCTTTGTTGCACCTGGATGAATTGAGTAAGGAGTGTCATGAATTTCTACCAAGATTCTTTCCCTTAGGCCATCAATGTGGGAACACATAAGCGGTCCTTAAGGTACAGAGTTTCGTCATCCGCAATTCGAAACTCTTCACATTTGCCTACTTTTATTTCTTGCTTAATCCTTGCGAGGCTTACATCATCATTTTACTTATTTCGAATCTCATCGTGTAGCGTTGGAGCAAGAGTGAGTGCTGATAGTTGGCCTATGACAAGTTCCAAACCGAAGTCTAGAATTTCTTTTCTTAAAGGTTGAGACATTGCTTGTAATGACATCAATGTAGCCGCTGCCTTCCTGCTCAAAGCATCAGCCACTCGATTAGCCTTTTTAGGATGATAAAGGATTTCATAATCATAATCCTTCACCAATTCAAACCATCTTCGCTGTCTCATGTTCAGGTCCTTCTAAGTGAAGAAGTACTTTAAACTTTGATGATCAGTGAAGATCTGGCATTGGACCCATACAAATAATGCCTCCATATTTTCAGTGTGAAAACGACTACTGCTAACTCGAGGCCATGAGTAGGGTAGTTCTTCTCATAATCCTTTAATTGTCTCGAGGCATAGGTAATCACCTTATCATTCTGCATTAGAACAACACCAAGGCCCATCTTAGATACATCATTGTAAATCACAAATCTGTCACTTCCTTCTAGAATGGCAAAAACTGGAGCTGTCGTCAGCCTCTTCTTCAGCTCTTGGAAACTCTTCTCACATGCTTTTGTCCATTCATACTTCTTTCCCTTGTGAGTTAGATTCATGAGTGGCGCTGGTACCTTGGAGAACTCTTACACAAATCTTTGATAATAATCAGCTAGGCCCAAGAAGCTTCTGATCTCACTTGCATTCATCGGTTGTTTCTAGTTGAGAACAGCCTCTACCTTAGCAGGATCTACCATAATCCCTTCCTTTGTTATTACATGCCCCAAGAAAGACACTCTATCAAGCCAGAACTCACACTTGGAGAATTTTGCATATAATTGGTGTCTTCTTAATGTCTCCAACACAATTCTTAGACGCTCCACATGTTTTTCTTAACTCTTCGAATAAACAAGAATATTGTTGATAAACACAATGACAAATTTATCGAGGAAATCCTTGAATACCCGATTCATCAGGTCCATGAAGGCTACAGGTGCATTCATTAGACTAAAAGGCATAACCGCAAATTCATAGTGACCATACCTTGATCTGAAGGTTATTCTTGGGATATCCCCTTCTTTAATCTTCAACTGGTGATATCCCATCCGTAGATTAATCATCGAAAACACAGATGCACCCTTAAGCTGATCAAACAAGTCATCGATTCGAGGCAACATGTACTTATTCTTGATTGTTACCTTGTTCAACTCTTTATAGTCAATACAGAGTCTCATAGTACCATCCTTCTTCTTAAAAAACAAGACTGGAGCTCCCCATGGTGAGTGACTTGGCCTGACAAAGCCTTTGTCAAGAAGTTCTTTTAGTTGGGAATAAAGCTCCTTTAACTCTGCTGGGGCCATTCTATGCGGTGCCTTTGAAATCAGGTCAGTGCCTATAGCGAGCTCAATCTCAAATTCAACTTCTCTATCATGAGGTAGGCTTAACATATCATCTGGAAACACCTCTAAAAATTCATGCACTACTGCCACATCTTCAATTCTTTTCTTTTTTGCTTGGCTTTTATCTACAATGTTAGCCAAATAGCCCATGCAACCGCTAGCTAACAACTTCCTTGCTTTCATGGCGGACAAAAACATACTTGGTTTCTTTTTGGACTCACCAACATACACAAACTTCTGTTCACCTTTTGGTTGGAAGGTCACCTCTCGTTTTCGACATTCAATGGAAGCATTGTACTTGCTCAGAAAATCCATTCCAAGAATCATATCATAATCTTACATGTCGATTACGATGAGGTCAACAAAAAGTTCCCTTTTAGAAATCCATAGGGTAATAATACGCATATAGTGCGTAGATATCATCACTTCCTGAGGGTAGTGTCATAGTGAATCCCTGTCTCATAGGCTCTAAGCGAACCCCTAACTTCTTAGCAAAAGACGATGATACAAAAGAATGTGTGGCACCCATATCAAAGACAACATATGCATCAATAGAAAGACTTGAGATCTGACCTATGACCACATTTAAGGCTTCAGCAACCACCTGTTCTTTTGTTATAGCGTAAATGAGGGCATTTATAGGTGGGGCTTCAAGTCTTCCTTGGTTAATTAATGGCCCTTCAAAGGAGGCTTGCATTTGATGGAGCTGGGCCAGAGGAGCTCCCTATGGGGCCTAAGCGTTTGTCTGGATGGGGCAGTTCTTGGCAAAATGACCTTCTCGTCCACAAATAAAACACTGATTAGATCCTTGACGACATTCTCCAGGATGATTCCTTCAACATTTGGTGCATGTTTGGAACTACCTATATTTGTTATTAGGTTGACCACCATTATGTCTCTTGTTACCTTGGCTTTTTTGGTTCTGAGAATTGCCCTTCCTCTTATTATTCCTCTCGTGTTGGTTGTTGTTTTTGTGTGGAGGGCGGTTCTGGTTGTTTGCAATGCTTGCCGGCTGACATAAGTGAGGCTGGTTTCTTCTTAGCTTCGACAAATGGAACTCAGCACGTTGCACTCTCAAGACAACTTGTTCCTCGATTCTGGGAGGACTGGCCCCATCAACAATTGTTGCAATCTCTGGCATGAGGACTCTAATCAATCTTTTAACCCTTTCACTATCATCACTAACCATTCCTGGGCAAAGACAAGCTAGCTGGTCAAATTTTGCCACCACATACATTACCGACATGTCTCCTTGGCATAGGTTCTCAAACTTATCATAGTACTTCCTAGTAATGTTCATGTGGAAGAACTTCATGTTGAACTCTTGAACGAAGTCAGCCTATGTCATCTCTTCAATGTTGTTGCTCTATTCGATGTTGTCCCACCAAATCCTGGCCTCCATGGTGAGGCGGTACGATGCACAATGAACCTTTTTGTTATCTATGAAGCCCATGAGTCTTAGAGTGGCTTCAATCATCTTTAACCATCCTTGTGTGACCAGTGGATCCTTAGAACCTTCGAAGTTCGTTGGCTTAACCCTCTTCCATGTGACTAATAAAGATTCTTGATAGATCGCTCTGGGTTCAGTAGCAGGAGCCAGAACTTCATTGACTTATGGCTGGGGAGGAGGAGGAAGAGGCACGTCATTGCCTCATCTTTCGTTGTTGTGGCCATTGGCTCTTAATTCAACAATTTCTATTCTTTGTTCCTCGAGTTCCCTTTGCAGCTCGACGATCATCATCGTCAACATCTCGTTAGTCTGTGTGCGAGTTTGCATTCTTCTATGGCCGTCCATTGTTAATTTCCTAAAAGAGTACAAATTTAGGAACAATCTTCTACTTTATAAGACAGGTTTTCACTACTAGGGTATTATTCATTAAACATCTAAACCTTATTCTTATCATCATGCTTGCATCTTAACATATAACTTTAAAACATACTTATTTGGAGGACTTGACTGACGTGTGGTGATATGAATTGAAAACAAAAATCGCTCTGATACCAAAGCCTGTAACGTCCCCTTACGGACATCATAGATGTCGTTACATTCATTTATTTAACCATTAATTGAAGTAAAACTACTTATTTAAAAACATGTATTTGAAAACATAATTTGGAAAAATACCCAGGAACTGTGCATACATATATATTTTTTATAATAATAATAAATTACTTGATCATAAACATTCTTTGAATAGTTTGCCAATACCATTGAAAAATTGAATTAACTTTTAAAAACATTATTAAAAATCTGCATATATAGTTCGGCAGGCCGAACTTGAGACTTCGGTAGGCCAACCTTGTTTGGTAGGCCGGAGTTCGATCACCGACAGGCCGCCCGAGGCTCTGCAAAATAGGGTTTCAAAATTGATAAGATCGGTAGGTCGGTACAATGTAGTCAGTAGGCCGATCCCTACATCGGCAGTTTGACCAGTAATGGTCGACAAGACAAACTCTTAAAAAATCAGAAATTATTATTTTTTTAAACAAGTTCTAAAGCTTCAAGGTGCAGAAACAACAAACATACTCAGAAATAAAAAAAATAAAAATAAACATAGTTCCAAAGTTTTTAAAACTTCTTTCTTTCTTGGCATCTTCTGTTTCCAATTCGTCTTGCTAAGCACACACACCTTTCCATGCCCTTCGTCTAATCCATTATCTTCTTACCCTTCTCTGCAACATGATATATAACTGAATAAGCTAATGCTTAGTAAGTACATTTATATCTCACAACTTAAAACATTTTATGAACATCATCATCATCATCATCATCATAATAGTGCACTAGGCACAATTTCATAAGGAACATATCTTTTATTACATTGATCACATTAAAACTTAATTCATTTTATCTTAAAGGCCCGAGTGTTGCACCATAACATCATCATCGTAGGCGCGTCATCATAAGAGGAGAGAGGTAACTAATCCCAAACCAAACATGACATCATATTATATCATATCATAACATAACATATCATTAGGTATGCAACACTTATTTAGGTGATACATATATACATGTTTATACTTTAATGCTTTGAAAAATATTATCATCAAAACATGCATAAACTTTTATACATTAAAAACTGCCATAATAATACATAATGTATAATCAATATGAAAAATCATCATAAAACCATCATGAACATAGATTTCAAACTTTTCATAAGCTCATCATATTGCAGGTGAGAATGTACTTACCTTAATAAGCTTACTTAACCTTAAATTGTAGGTGACGACAACGCGGTTTCGATGTGCTCATTTCATATTGTGTTCATGTCATACATTCATTAAAAATGGCAATTAACATATATTTTTAATGAATTAATCACCACAACATAACATCACATATACATTCTGTTGGGTTTTGTTGGATTTTGTGATTCAAATACATAGCGGAAAGTAAAAATTAATTCCCACAAAACCCTCGCAGGATCCATGCAATTCGATTAGATTGATAAGAAAGTCATAGAATCTTACCAGGATGACAAAAAGGCAAGATTCTGAAAGGAAGAGAGCGGGTTCACTCCGGTGACACCCTAACTCAAGCTTTTAGTAATCGGAATCGGATTCAGACGTTGTTACTTAGAGCAACGTCCTCTGTAGGTATCCACACGAACAGACTCTCTCAAAAAATGAATTGGTGTGCTAGCACCCTCTTTTTGCGTTAAAAGACTTTCTCTAATTTTTAAGGTTTTAATGTTTTTTGCCCTTTTAGAATGATAAAACACCTTCTTTTTTTTTTTAATTCGGCTAAAAACCCTAAAGCAGATATATATATATATATTTGTTGACTTCGAGATAGAGTCAGATTGTAAATAGGGTAAACTGTAATTTGAATATGGCTCAGATAATCTAGATAATGTCTGTAATTCAAATATGATACAGATAATCTAGATAATGTCAGATTCAATGAACCTAGACATATCTAGTACATCGAATC
>CAMOHE010035956.1:0-11131 GCA_946598075.1 Artocarpus hirsutus
TCCTCACATGATTCACTTTATATCCAACAACAATCCATTCCATCATCCTGTTAAAGATAATATTAGATTGTGTCAAAATATAGAACTTGTCATGTAGGAAACCATGATGATTTCAAGTCAGAGGACTAGGATAATACTATTGTGATGAGAATCACTTATGACAATTACCCATGTAGTATTCTCATAGCGAGTCGATCCAATACATCATTTCTCAAATATGTATCTATGAGTTGACTTAGTTTCTCATACGCATGATTAGTAAAGCATAATCATCAGTCAAACTTCATACTAGTCTTCATTCATTATTATCTCAATAATAATGATCGACTAGGGATAATTGAGAATATAATTCAATTTTCACCTAAGAGTTTTACTATCAAGTCACATACTTGATGACCTTAGGCAGAATTAACTATTCATTAAAAAATAATAATAATAATGAAAATGCCTCTTTATTAATAAAATGCAAATGTAATGAAGTCAATATGTGGTCATTACATAATTGGCCTAGGGCACATCACTAACAGCGCTTCCATTCCAAACCAACCGGCTTATAGAAGCAACACCAAGGAGACAAAGGAGCTTCAAAGCAGGTCAGTAAGTTGATGAAAAAGGGGTACGTGAGAGAAAGTATGAGCCTGTGTGCCATTCCAGTCTTACTCGTGCCTAGGAAGGATGGGACATGGAGGATGTGCGTAGATTGCAGAGCCATTAACAATATCATGGTAAAGTATCACCATCCTACTCCTCGTTTAGATGATATGTTGGATAAATTGCATGGTGCTTCTATATTCTCAAAAATTGATTTGAAAAGTGGATACCATCAAATACGCATGAAAGAGGGTGATGAATGGAAAACTGTCTTTAAGACAAAATATGGACTGTATGAGTGGTTAGTAATGCCATTTGGTTTCACTAATGCTCCAAGTACATTTTTGCATTTAATGAATCATGTATTACGTGCATTTATTGGCAAGTTTGTTATTGTGTATTTTGATGATATACTCATTTATAGCAGAGACATGAACCAACATGTAGCGCACTTAAAATCTGTTTTGGATGTGCTTAGAAAGGAGAAGTTGTATGCTAACCTTAAGAAGTGTACTTTTTGCCCAGATAAGCTTGTGTTTCTTGGTTTTGTTGTTAGTGCTCAAGTTATACAGGTTGATGAAGAAAAGGTGCAAGCCATCTAGGAGTGGCCAAGTCTAACTAGTGTGGGAAACATGGAGTTTTCATGGACTTGCTAGTTTCTATCGATGGTTTGTGAAAGATTTTAGTACTATAGCCACACCACTGACTGAAGTGATCAAGAAGAATGTTGGGTTTAGATGGGGAGAAGAGCAAGAAAAAGCATTTCAATTAATCAAGGGAGACCAATAGCATATTTCAGTGAGAAGCTAAATGGGGCAACTCTTAATTACCTAACTTATGATAAAGAGTTGTATGCGTTGGTTCAGGCATTAGAGACGTGGTAGTACTACCTATGGCCTAAGGAGTTCGTGAGTCACACCGATCATGAGTCCCTGAAACACTTGAAAGGCCAACATAAGCTGAACAAGAGGCATGCTCGTTGGGTGGAATTCATAGAGACATTTTCGTATGTCATTTGCTACAAGCAAGGTAAGGAAAATGTTGTTGCCGATGCGCTTTCCCGCAGGTATGTCTTAATCTCAACTCTTAATGCTAAAATAGTAGGTTTTGAACACATTAAAGAGTTATATGCTAAACTACTAGGTTTTGAACACATTAAAGAGTATCAAGCTTGTGAGAGATTTGCTAGTGGTAAGTACTTTAGGCATGAGGGTTGCTTATTTCGGGAGAATAAATTGTGTGTGCCTAATTGTTCATTAAGAGATTTGCTAGTGAGAGAATCCCATAGGGGAGGATTGATGGGACATTTTGGAGTGATGAAGACTTTGGTGGTGTTGCAGGAATACTTCTATTGGCCACATATGAAACAAGATGTTGAGAGGCTTTGTGGTAGATGTGTAACTTGTAGGTAGGCTAAATCAAGAGTGCAGTCCCACGGTTTGTACACTCCTTTACCAATACCTAGTGAACCCTGGACTGATATTTCGATGGATTTTGTGTTAGGTTTGCCTAGGTCAAAACAGGGAAGAGACTCGATATTTGTGGTCGTGGATAGGTTTTCCAAGATGGCACATTTTATTCCATGCCACAAGATAGATGATGCTTCCAATGTTGCTAATTTGTTCTTTAGGAAAATTGTGAGACTTCATGGTATGCCTAGGACAATTGTTTCTGATAAGGACGCCAAGTTCTTAAGGTACTTTTGGAAGACTTTGTGGGCTAAGTTAGGGACTAAGCTATTGTTTTCGACTACTTGCCACCCTCAAATTGATGGTCAAACAGAAGTTGTGAATAGAACCTTGTCTACTTTGTTGCGGGCTATCATTAAAAAGAACATCAAAACTTAGGAGGAGTGTTTACCACATGTTGAGTTTGCTTATAATCGATCTATTCATTTTGCTACTCAATTTTCACCATTTGAAATTGTTTATGGTTTTAATCCTTTAACTCCTTTGGATTTAATATCATTACCTTTGTTGAGCATGTGAATTTAGATGGAAAAAGAAAAGCTGACCTTGCTAAGCAGATACAAGAGAAGGCAAGACTCAACATCTAGTGAAGGACTAAGCAATATACTAAACAAGCCAACAAAGGGCGTCACAAGCTCATCTTTAAACTCAGCAATTAGGTGTGGTTGCACTTACTCAAGGAATGGTTTTCGAAACAAAGGAAATCTAAGTTGTTGCCTAGAGGGGACGGTCCTTTTCAAATTCTTGAGATGATCAATCATAATGCGTGCAAGCTAGACTTGCCAAGTGAGTATGGTGTAAGTGCCACCTTTAATGTTTCTGATCTAAGTCCTTTTGCTGCAGGCAACGATTTGAGAACAAATCCCTCTCAAGAGGAGGGGAATGATGAGGACATCGGTAGCACAAGCAAGAGCACATGGGAAGAGACATATTCAGATCCAATTCAAGTTCCCATTGGTCTAGTTACTAGAGCTCATGCGAAGAAGTTCAAAGAAACACTTATTGGGCTGATTCAAGCAACTTGAGCTCAAGCTATTGTGTGGAGGCCCATTGAGGGAATTGCATGTGACATCCAGACCAACAAATGCGTGATTCAAGTTCTAGAAGGGACCGAGTAATCATGTTTACAGAATCAACAAATAATTAAGCTACTTTCCATTTCAGTTGCTTTCCCGTTTTGAGGCGACAAGTGGCGGGAAGAATCAGCTATTTACCTATTTATTGTCTAGTTTCCTTTTCTTTTAGAAAACATGCATTTCTTTTATTTCAGATTATTGTAAGGCTTTTAAGCCATTTAGGAAACTTACCTTATTTGCTTTAGATTGGGCCTTTTTTTTGGCTGGTAATTGGTTTGCCTGAAATTCCATGGGCAATTGGGAGCTAAAAATTCGCAAAGGGGAAACCACTATATATTGTAACGAATTTCATTCAATGGACATCAGTTTTTCACACAATTTAAGGTTTAATTCTCTTTGGTTCCTAAACAAACTATTCAAACTTATCAGAAAATTTTGTGGTGTTCATAGACTCATCAATCAGTCCGTCCATAGCTGATTGTGGCGTCCTTACATACCAAGGTTCAAGCTTCTTGTTAGGCATCAACTCGCGGTTCCATTCAAAACCGATTAGAAATTTCAAACTTGGAGATCAATTTTGGTTAGGGTCGCGTCAGTTCTTGGTGGGGTTCGTATCATGTAACAAAGACGGCTTTGATCTTATATTGATATAATTAATAAACTGAATTGATTGGAGATAGTTTTGGTAATGATAGCACAATTCATGAGCTCATAAGGTATAATTCACATTTATAAAGTTTTATATATAGCCTAAGTGAGAGATTGTTGAAATCAATTCCAATAATATATGGGCTAATATATTAAATAAATGTGTATTAAGGCTATCAGATAAGGTTAGCGTAATTAAAGTGATTTAATAAAATATAAAATTTTGGGCTTTAAAGCATGTCATAAAGTATGGACTCATTTATATATAGATACCTAAAAGTTTAATTTCTATTTTTATAATGGGTCAAAATAGAAATAAGACAAAGTTAAAATATTATAAACGGTTATGGTTCCTGAGTCATAAGCGCTTCTTTTCTGTCATCCTATCATTAGAAAAGAGAGAACTTGTTCTCACAGAAAGCGTGTTGACTTAAAAGATCAAGAACTAAAAGATTCAAGAATTACATCCATTCATATGGATTCAGGTATGCTTCCACTAAATTACTTGATGAATTAACATGAGATTTTGGATTTAGTGATAGTTTTTATCTATAAAGTTTCTTCCAACAAAAACAACATGACTATCTTTAAGTAGTTATGATAAGTATTTTACATATTAAAAACGTAGGATTTTAACTTAGGTTTAAGTCAAAACATCAAATTTCAAAAAAAAAAAAAAAGGATCTTAAGTTTTATGACTTTCTAAATTTTAAAACATATTTTTTAAAATTTTTTTCAAGAAGAAACATATATTTTATAAACAAATTAGGTTTAGTCAAGGGTATTTTTATCTTATCTCTATTTTTTTAAGTCAAAAAAGTCTACAAGGCATAAAATTGAAACAAGTTTTTCAAATTTAAGGGATACTTTTATTGTTTCTAAAAATAGAACAATAAATTGAAAAATAATAAAAGCTAGAAGGTATAGATATAGTTATACGATTAACTCGCAAAGACAAATAATCAAATCAAACATAGCTAACAGAATTAAAAGTAGCATGACCTGCCAAAATATGGGCCATGCGATTCCCATTACAGGAGATATAACATACACTGCCTAGCAAGGGAGAGGAACTCCTGAACATCTTCAATGATAAAAGACGTCCAAAGTTTTAACCTTTTATTTTATATTTTTAAAGAAATATATGTGCAAATTTTTCATTTAACAGATAACTAATAATACGATGTGATGAACTATATTAGACCACATACATACATACATACACACAAGTGTGTGTGCAAGTTAATAAAGATGGTTCTTTTTCAGGTACAGAGGCAGAGCGCGTTGCGGGTTGATCTTCATATTCATACTGGTCGGGACTTTGTAAAGGTTGTCTTGTTGCTCCCTTCCAACATGCCTTTGCATTTAAAGCTGAGCTATGGGCTTTTATTTTGATTATTGATAATGATTGGAAGAATCTAATATAGGTTGAATGTGATTCTATATGTTATTTCTCTCCTCGGCTCTCGCAATTTACTAGTCCTTGGCACTTAAGCAGTTAATAGTCTGATGCTCCGTACAAAATTCCTCCCTGACAATTATTGTTTCTAATATTAACAAATTGGCTTCTCTTGCTTTTCTGTGTAATCCTTAATTGCAGTGGCAAAGCCACTCTTGTAGTTTAGGAGGACCGACGTACACTTGTTTTATAATTAAATAACATAAAAATTATCTCACAATGTTTTCAAGAATTTTTAGATACATATTAAAAATTTTATTGTATGTAAAATACGTTGTTGGTAGGCTTTGTCATGAAATGTTAGATTTTTATTAAAAATAAATAAATATTTATTTTGTATACTTTTTATTTTGATATGATTTTAGTCAAATATAATGTTCAAAAACATGAACAGACTATAAAGATACTTTAGTATAGGTTTTGCTTTTATTTTTTATACCTTGCATTTTAAGAATATAAAAAAAAAAACATATCTTATATTTTAGATTACATCACATTTATTTTCAAATTTTAAAATTATACTCTATTTTTCACCTTTTCTTTGTCAATGTTCTATCTAACTGCAAAAGAGATCTAAACACCTTGATAAAATGAAAAGAAATGAGAAAAATTAAAAATTAAAAAATATAAAAAATATTTAGGTCCTTTTCACAATCCAAATCAAATTTTGACCTAAAAAACTCAAAATGCTTTGTGTAAATGTCATTTATCACCTTTCAAAGAAAAAGTTATACTATCCAAAATATAAGGTATTGTAAAATATATTACAATAGCTCATACGCAAAAGAGAGTAAAATAGTTTATTAATAGAATGTTTGGCAACCTTGGTTTAAGCCATTTTTGTTTTAAACAATTTTGGTTCAAACATTATATCATGTGGAGCTTTACATTGTCATTAGTTTAAGTCAATGTTGCCTATTGGGAGTGTGCTCAGCGCTATTCCAGAGGACTGCCCCGTAGCAGCTCGACAGCCGTGCTTAGTAAGGCCATCGAGAAGACAATCCGTAACCTCAATAGATTGGCTCTTCCTCCCGAGGTGATCTATAGGGCCTCCACTAGCTGTGACATAAGGCATCGCCTCCTCAAGAAGAACGCATGCTCGGGTCGGATTATTAAAGCCTGCAACCAAGCAGCAACTAGCTACAAAAGGTCAACATTTGGCCTCGTTTCCAGCCTCAGATGAAGACCAATCCTCCAGTAGAGGTCATGACACTTGTCACCTGCCCCCTGACAGGTCGAAATGTGACACATGGGTCATGGGTCAAGCCCACTTAATACCCAATTCAAGTGGTAGTCTATAAATATAGTGCATTTACTACAGCTCAAGATAATGTGCTCTCTCCTAACTAACTGCACCCTCACACTCTGCCGAACCGGTACCTGACTTGAGCTTTGGAGAGTCTTTGGATAGCACCACACCGGTGGCCCCCTTACCTCCATAATGTCCCTCTTCATGTTGTAGGTATACCCAAATAGGCCAAGACAAATAGGAAAGAGTCATCCGAGCACCGTGTGCAGCCGCATGTGGTGTTGACAAACAGTAGTCCAATGCTAGACCTCAATATTTTGGCGCTAGAAAGAGGGTGCCTACACCTTTCTAGCATCCAAATTAAATAGCCACATTCTCCAACAATCCAAACATGGTGACCAAAGGTAATACCCAGGATGAGGGTGCCCAATAAGAGGGGTCATGTAACGCCTAAAACCGAACCTAAAATCAAAACTAGAACAAAACTCAGGGGAAACCTCGAGCAGCAAGATCCTAATCTGGTGGCCAAGGCAGCATGGCCAAAGCAGAGTAGGACAGAGCAAATCCAATCACTCAAAGCTTGATTTAAGAACTGACCGTCGTAGTGCATTTATTTACCCAACAAATGGCACAACAACAAGCTTAACAATAGTCACCTCCTACTCTCTTTCCTTTGGCCTGGGAAGACCTGGCCAGGGGTCAAGCAGGGTAGAGGGGTGATTCTTAAGACAAAGCAAACTTTGACATACCAGGTAGACCACGGAAGGTATCTTAACAAATAACAGACTTGTTTGAGAAGGCTAGATCAGTCCTCATGGGGGTCATGACCATTCCCCGTAAGGTTTCTAAGCATTCATCTTCAATAGGCTTGGGGACCAAGGAGATCGCCATCCTCGGGACAGACTCGACACAAGAGGCATAAAGGTTGAGGGTGGAGCCCAATATAGAGTGGAATTGCCCAAAGATACCAACAGCAGCTAATTTTGAGATTTGTAGCAGCAGATAGACCAAATCTAAAACTATCATTTTTTTGGTCGATGAAGGCGGTATGCCAGACTTGTCGTTCACCAATGGTATCATGTAGGCCCCCATGCACAACAACTTTAAAGTCCCGTAATCAAGACCTACGATAGGACGACCAATGCCAACGAGCATCTAGAGTTATACTAAGGCCATATGCTGCTCCAGAACACCAAAGACGCCGCAATGTGCAAGGTGTTTTCACTCACTCTGACCGACATAGCTCGGCAATGGTTTTGACGCATCAAGCTGGGCACTATGACCTTATTCCACTAGCTATCCAATGCATTCTTGGCAACCTTTGCCACATCCAGGATGAGAAGAAAGGAAGTGACCCACCTCTATAATGTCAAGCAAGGTGACGAGAGCATCAGAAACTACATCAACCGTTTTACCTGAGCTGCACTAGAGGTGAGGCATATCAAAGATGAAACCCTAAAGCATGCATTCATAGAAGGCTCAAGAATAGGTACCTGATTTGGTTACTCTTCTTCGAGCAATGAAGCACATTTTCTAAGATGCTTGATTGTGCTTAGAGGTATGCCGACACGACTGAATATATAAAGAGCTGCTAAGAAGGAGAGGGCAACAACAGCAGAGGCAAGAAGAAGGGGAAGAAGAAGAAGACTCTACCCAAGTAGATAGAGACCGACCAGAGTAAAAAGCCAAAGATAGAATCCAAGGTCTCGATCAGAAAGTTCTAGAGCTACACACCCCTTGTCGGCAACATTGATGAGGTGCTAAACTAAGTAAGTAATAGTAATCTATTGGTGGATCCGCCTCCACTAAAGGGGAGTAGAGCCAAAAGAGAAAACAAATACTATAATTTCCACAAGGACATCAGACAAACGAAAGGCTTGTCAGAGATGGATGTTCGGGTCCAAAAGTATATGTCCGATATAACCTCAAGTATAAGGTTGTCCAAGTAATAAATCTCAGTGAGTCAGAGGTCGATTCCAAAGGGAAAAGATATTGCAAAGGTCCAATATATCAGTTCTATTATATTTAGCAGAAGAATCTGAGAATAAAAGTTAATTTTATTTATAATTTATTTACAATATTTATAGATTTTTTCCTTTTTTCGTTTTTAGATTTTTTTATTTTTTTTGGAATTTTAACAACAAGAAATGTGGCTTAGATTTGAGTAGTAAATGGAACTTTAATAAGTAAAATTTAACTTAGGAGATGGAACTTTAACAAAAAGTGCAATTATTTTAAAGGTAACAATAATTTTAACAAACACTGAAGATTAAAGGTTCAATTTTGGCAATTAATTTAAATATATTTTAGTTTTTCTAAACTTATTTATTAAAATGGTTTAAGTATGCAATATGTCATCTTTTGTCTATAATAAATCAAGAGTTACCAAGCATTTATTGTGTCAATTCATGTCATAGTGCATCAAAAACTCATTTTTAACAAATATGTGTGTTTTCAAATTAACTTACTAAAATTACCAACAAAATTTAACGTTAAGTATTTACCATGCCATTTCATGTCTACGAATAATCAAAGTATTTCAAAGCATTATTCATGGCATCCTATATCTATGATAAATCAAAACTTAATTTTGCAAGAATTTTAGTTAAGTTAACATGAAAATTATATGTTTTCTAAAAACAATTTTGACATTATAACAACCTAGAAACTTTGAAAAACTAAAAATATTTACCTTAATTTTTCTAGAATATCTCCCTATCTCCCCAGCAAAGTGGAAATTTAGAAGAATATGATGAAAGTAGAAACACACATATTTTTACTGATCACAACTATTTTACAACATAAAAACTAGAATTATTTTACAAAAATATAAAATTAAAATTCAGAAGAAGACTAACCTAAGAAGAAAGAAGAGAATCTTCTCCAAAGGAGAATGGTGTGAATTAAATGAAGGGAGGGGACTATTTATAGTAGAAAAAAATCTACTATTTACAAGATTTTTACATTATTTATTTATTTGTTTATTTATTTTTAATATTTTATTAAGATATTTTTAAGTGGAAAATGGTGTAGGATGCAATTTAAATGATGGAGAATTTTTGGAATAATTTATAATTAACCACTCCATTATTCCTTAACTAATTTTGACTTTTACTGATTTTTTTCATTTTTTTCTTTTTTTTTTCTCTCTCAGATTAGTCTAGAGAGTGATTAAACATATGGGTAATCCAATGTGATGTAGTACGCGAAATGGACGTACAGCAGCCCTTAGATGGCTGACTTGACTCACTGAATGGCGTGGACGCAGTCAACCGAAGAAAGTAAACGCACGCAACTTTGACTCATTCTGACCGCAAGATCTAGTCTCCTTAATCTGATCCGACGAGTGAGAAAGTGACGCAGGCGTGCAGACATAATGTGCTTGATTAGCGAGGGAGAAAACACATCTGAAGTGAACCGACGGAAGAGATCACACCATGTGTCAGATTTTGTTTTTATTTTTATTTTTTTGATTTCTTGAGCATTTTAGGTCCCTTTTTGCCCCTTTTTGCACCATTTTTCTTCATTTTTCTTCTAGATTTCAAAACTAAAATAAAATAAACAAACCAAAATTAATTATTTTATAAATATAATTTTCACAACAATTGAAAATATTTATTTTACAATAAAACACAAAAATTACTAAAAATACATAAAAATTTTTAAAAGTAACAAACCTTAACAAATATGCTATTTAAGACTCAATATTATTTTTAGAAATTACTAGAGACATAATAAAACATATTTACAAACATTTTAAGACACGAAATAAAATTACACAATATTTTTATGATTGTGATTATTTACAAACTAAACAGTTATAAAACACACAAAAATAATTCTAAAAATTACCAAAACTATTGCGAAACATAAAAACACACTAAAAACACATTTTTAGACATATTTACACACTAAGACACAAAAATACATATTAACACACAAATGCTATTAATTAGAGGATTTAATGATAAATAAAAGCATAAATAAATGATTTTAGCCTTAAAAAGTACTTTAATAGTCTCATCACACCCTCTAACCAACTTATTGCTAGTCCCTAGCAATTATAGCGATATAATTTTGAAATGATTTATTGAATAATCATACAATGAAAATCATTTAATTATAATTTGACTAATCTGACGAGATAGACTAACAAAACAAAAATTTTATTTAAACAATTTATATGCTATTTAATAAAATGTATATAAACTGGACTTAGTGCAAAATAAGGTAATGAATAATTATAAAGTTTCATCCAAAATTAAGAATAGAATTGTTTTGATATTTTGCTTCAAATCACTCTTGTAGGTAGCAACAATTCAAATTTTAATTTGGAACAATTAAAGAGTAGAAACATAAAAATATATACAAAAATTAAACTTTACAACAGTGGTGGATAGTGTAATGTTTGGCTCCCTTAAGCTTTCTTCATAACCCATTTAGCGAGGTTTGTAACTCCCAGACCAATTGGCCTAAGGTACTAGGTATTGAAGCACCCCTTAGAACTTACTTACTTGAGTTAAAGAGGCTACGAAACTAAACTTATCCTACTTTCTTCATTAATTTACATAATTACACACTTTATTTATTTACAATTCTTTTGTTATTTAATTTGTTAACCAATTTTGAAAATGTTACT
>CAMOHE010035960.1:0-40183 GCA_946598075.1 Artocarpus hirsutus
TCTTGATTCCAATCCGTTTTTGATGAAATAAAGCTTCAATCCTAGTTAATCCAAGTTACTCTAAGCTAGATCAAAGCTTTTCTAGACTTAGAAACTCTTAAATTTCAAAATGCAAGAAAATTTGAAAAATAGAAAAACTTTTGAATTTTAAAAACTAACCTCGAATCAAAGCTTGAAAACGTTGTTTTTGTTGTTGAATCTTGTTCCCAAGCCTTCGATCTCCTAGCCTGAAGCTTGAAAACGAAATTTGTTTCAAAAATTTAGAGAAAGGATGAGAGAGAGAGAGAGTGAACCGAGAGAGACGAGAGAGAGAGAGAGGTGAGCGTGAGAAATGAAGAGAGAGAGAAAAAAAGTGAAATAAATAGAAGAAAGGAGAGAAAGGTAGTTGCATAAAGCTGTGTGCAACCACACACTGTTTTCAAAATTAAATTGCTTCATTGAAACTTAAATTAACAATTAAAAACAATTTAGAATAATTAAAAATCACTAAAAGAGTAAAATAACATAAGTTTCTTAATTTTCACAAAATAATCAAATTAAGTTCAAAACACTCATTATGGCACACTAATTCACCATTTAACACTCTAATACCATTTAATCAACTTCGGGGTGTTACATTAACTTAGTATCTCATACAGATGATTATTAAAACATAATCATCAGTCAAACTTCATACTAGTCTTCATTCATTATTATCCTAATAATAATGACTGACTAGGGATAATTTAAAATAGAATTCAATTTTCACATAAGAGTTTTACTATCAAGTCACATACTTGATGACCTTAGGCAGAATTAACTATTCATGAAATTAGAATAAAAAACAATAACGAAAATGCCTCTTTATTAATAAAATGCAAATGCAACGAAGTCAAAATGTGGTCATCACATAATTGGCCTAGGTCATATCACTAACACTAACTCATAAAGGTCTATAAATATTGGGAGAAAGTACTAGTTGAAGGATGAATAATGCACACGCATACCAAAATACTTTGGACATTTTCTTCCTTAAGTCTTTACTTTCATTTCTAGCTTGCTTAAGCTTTGTTTAGAAGAAATACTATTACTTGTATGAAGATCAACAAATGGTGAAGTATATCTCAGTAGTGGATATAGCTCAATTATAAGTGAACTACTCTAAATCTCTTATGTAGTATTTTTATTTAGTTTCATTATCCACTAATCATTGACATTCTCTCCCTATTATTCAAGACCGAACCTGACTTTTGAGTCTACTAGGACCTAATAATAGGGATTAGAGGGCCCAATCATTCCCAACAAATCTTATATAATAGATTTAACCCAATTTAGTTTAATTGTAAATCTAACTTCTACAGTTTCACACCCATCGTGAAGCTCTCTGATCGTCGACTTGAGGAATCCTAGCAACATCGCAATGGCAGATGATTGGAATGATTAAGAAATCCAAGACAAGACTGGATAGTGGATAGTGGAGATGAATAGTTGAGCTCGCTCACTGTGGAAGTGGATATCTTGAAGACCTTATTTTGGGAACTAGCAATAAGATACCAAGACCAAGACTGACGACTTAAAGAACTAAAGAATAAGATAAGGTCTTTCAGGATCTAAGCCAATTCCAAAAGTTCTTAGCCTACAACATATTTGTACTATTATAAACCATATTCCAAGTATTTGACTGGACAGACTGCCTGTGGCAGTATCAAAAGCCATAGCTGTCAAGGTAGCAGCCAACATTCAATCCAATGAGAAGAATACAACCTCTTCGTACTCTAGAAGGAGCACTGGTGACAACCATGACAACCACAAGGACCACAAATAGACAAACTTCTCCATGATGAATATATGGTACCACTCTAGCACCAAAGATGGAGACAGATTAGATGATGCGGGTACCAAAAGGAGTTATCCCAGCCTCAACCCTGTTAACAACAGAGGCCATTTAGTAGATGATGCAAGCCATGCTTGACTAGAACACAAAGCTGGTTAAGGAAAAGATTGATAAAAAAGTAATTAAGGCAATGTGTAAGACTCAGGCACTCAACAAAATCACATAAAAGATCCACAAGATTCTATTTACTAAGAGCATCACAATGGTTGTCCCTCCTAAGTATGGCAACCTTGCATTTGCTTGGTTCGATGGGACCTCAGACCCAAAGGATCGTTCGCTACAATACAACAATATGGTAAATACAATTAACATCCTTGATAATATTCTAGATCAAATAATGTGAAAACTTTTTGCATAGATTTTAAAGGGGCCAGCCTTGTACTGGTTCAGCAACCTTCAGTCCAAATCGATTGACAGCTTTAAGGAATTGCCCAATTTGTTTGTCAAAGCATATTCAGTCCACATCAAGATAGGCAAGATGACTTGAGACATATAGGGACTTTGTTCGGGGAAAAGGTAAACCACTACAACCTACATTAAGAGATTTAGCAAAGCAGTGTCAGAGATTTTAGACATCAAAGATGTAACTACTAGGGAAGCACCGAAAAAGGGACTTTTACATAGGTTTCAATTCAAGGACTTATGTAGAAGAGACGCTTAACTATTCAAAAGGAATTGTAAACCTAGAGGAGGAGAACGAGTGACTTGAGTGAGAGCTTGTAAGAAGTAAGACCACCCATAGACGAGTGGAAAGGCCACCAAACTAGGACCCCTGATGAACGAAGTGGGGGAAAGACAAACGAAAACCATCAAGAAATAACAAGTGACCATTGTCTCTACAAAGGTATGCCCTGAACATAACCCCAACTGAGTCAATCGCTCAACTTGAATGCAAAGATTATGTTTGATGGCTCAAAAAGATGGCACCCAACCAACCCCGAGACAAGTCCAAGTACTATAAGTTTTGCCAAGACACTGACCATCTCACAATCGATTATAAGGCCCTAAGGATCGAGATAGCAGAGCTGCTAAAGAAAGGTTATCTAAAGTAATACTTACCAGAAAGGGGGCATCGAATGTACAGACTTGGCCACGAGCAGAGCAGTCAAAGGAATGATCAACCTCAGGAGAAGACACCATCATCATCACTAGTCAGGAAAACAATTGGCGCTATTTATGGAGGCCCAATTTTTAGTGAAGACACCACGAACCAGATCAAGTCTCATCAGAGGAAGGCTAGCTATCCGATGATAAGCTCTATTCATGATGACGAGTTTGATGACCATTCGATCACCTTCCACAGCAATGAAGCGTCAGGATTAGACAAACCTCATGACAAGACACTAGTTAACTTCACCAACTGTGAGATCAGCCACATTTCACTTGATAATGGAAGTTTCGCTAATATACTTTTTCTCTTGACACTAAACGATATGGAAATTAGAGATAAGGAATCAAAAGGACCAATCTAATGTTCGTTGGATTCAATGGCAAAGCATCCCTAGTAATTGGGAGGATCAAGCTCCCATTTTTATTGCAGGAGAAAACAAGATGACAAATTTCTTTATCATGGACTACCCATTTAGCTGTAACATAATCATCAAAAGACCATGGATACACTCGATGAAAGCTGTCTAGAGAATTCGATTTCCATCAAAAAGAGGGATAAAGGGGAGTCAAGTTTCTGCAAGGAGCTACTACCTCGTATCCTTGAAGCAAAAAAAGCAAAACTTCTTTGTTACAATTAAGACGAGCATGTCAAGCAAGGCAAGCAGGTTAGAAAAGGGAGATCCTGCCATAGAACATCTCGGTGAAGTACAGATCAACCCTGATAACAAACGGAGGATAGTGAAGAATGTTGGACATAGATCCATATCATTGACTAGTCATGTAGAAGCAAAGAATGTTGGACATTGAGCAAAATCAAATAATCAAAGAAGAATTCAGGCCCCTGCTCAAGGCAAGATTTATCAAACTAGTGCAATGTTTTGATTAACTCACCTAATATGGTGATCATACTTAAGAAAAATGATAAATGGAGAATGTGTGTCGATTTTGCCGATCTTAATAAGGCCTGTTTGAAAGATAGTGATGCGGAGTTCTCAGACAAGCAAGTATAAGTAATCATATCAAGTAACACAGATGATGATTTGAGTTAATATAGAGATTAGTTGAGTATCATTACAATGAGGATTGTGTAACTTTTGTTGAATACCAAAATTATTCTAACTCTAGAATTTATTTGAATTATTTTTGGGTGGTTTTGGTTTGATTAACTAAGTTAAAGAAAATTAAAATAACAAAATTAAATGAATAAAATAACACAATTCAAAATAATAATAATAAAACAAATTGAAGGTTCATTCTCCATTATTAGATAATAACTATACAATCAATGACATAATTATTCCTAAATTTCTGTTGAAACTACCAACCGTATTTAACAACAAGCTTTGCTATCCCACTCTTTCCTTACTGTATAGTTTAGTATAACAAGTTCTTTACTAATCTCTTTCAACTAAATAATCTAGAACAAGCTCTCTAAATTCAATCTAACAAAGGCATTAAGCTGAGAAAGAGAGGTTGATCTAGATAATAAATACACAAGCTCAGTTCATTCAACTTAGGTTATGTTTCACATTACAGTCGCACAAAAGCCTCGTCATAATCATGGATCACAATTTGCTACTAATAGTTAAAAGTTCAAGACAATTATGGATCAAGATTTCTAACCTAGCATTAGGCAACTTACAAGTCTTATTTAGTTGCGCACCTAAATAAAAAATGATAATAACCATAAACAATATTAATTGTAGTTTGAAACAAAAACAATCTCAATTGGAAATTTTGGAAATCTCATACAATCAACCATATAATCATGGCTAAGATTTTGAATTTACTTTAAACTACACAGAAACATATAAAATTAAAACATAATAATAAAAACAAACAACAAAAACATTAAAGATTAAACAAAAATAGAAACAAACAGTACAATAAAATTAAGCAAAAGAAAAAGTTTGAAATGGCCTAGAATTTTGATACATCTGCTGGGTCTACCTTCCACACTACAAACACTTTCTCACAACATTTTACAGATAAGAAACAAAAACTAAAATAAAAGCTAACACTTAAACGTTCTAGCCAAATGGTTGGAACTAAGAAAAGAATGATAACACTCAAATGTTCTAGCCTAACGCTAGAACTCGAAAGAAGACTAAACTCTTTAAATTGAAGAAACGCTACCCATTTATTGGCTAACCCATGGATTCTTTTCAAAATTTTTCACATGCAAAAAGGCGTCTGTACTAGACTTCTAATGGACTCAGTAAATGATTTAGCCGCCGTAATCTTGAGCGACCAGGTGAATTATGGGCCCACGCTTCTAAGAAAAGAAAGCAATTTGCTTGAGTTTTCAAATAATATTTTTCTTCTTTCTTTCCTCCCATTAGGATCCAGCTAGTGTGCAAGTTTGGGTTTGAGATCCTATGCTTTGCGGAAGAAAGGAGGACAAAAAACAACATGTTCTTGGCCATGAATTAAGCAAAAATTGGCTCATGCAATGGCTAAAATTATGGAAGAAATGTGGTTATGACCGGAGTGATTAATGACTGTCGAATGTGCTCACTAGAGAAGATCCAATGGCTGCCAGATTGGGAACATAGAGACAACATGTGCGCACCTGCTACCGATTGACATTTGCCCAGAATGCCCACATGGGTGGCACCCAGATGTTGGCCATACTAGGCTGGCGAATCTACGTTGGACATGTGGCAGTTGGGTGCTTTTTATCTCGAATTTGACCTTGGATTTGGGATTCTTTGCATTTTTCTTCCTATTTTTGCCCCGATATTGAAATTCCTTATAGCTAATCCCAAAAAAAATTAATTGTTTTACAAAATAAAAATTACTAAAAACAAGTAAATATTATAAAACACATATGAAATACAAAACTAGATTAAAACTAAAACACGCTTAAAAAAAGTAAAATTTAATTAAACTTGCAGAAATTGAATATATAATAAACACTCCTAAAAATAACAAAAAATATTATTAAACATGAAAACACAATAAAAATTCATAATTAATATATGTTACAAAAAACACACTAAAATGCCAAAAACATGCAAAAAGCCTAATTAGAGGATTTAATAACAAATAAAATGCTAAATAAATTATTTCAATTTTTTAAACACGTGCATTTTTATGCATTATCAGATAATTATCCTTTACCCCACATAGATCGATTGGTCGATGCCATCGCAGGGCACGAGATTATAAGCTTCTTGGATGCATTCTTAGGCCACAATTATATCCTACTCTATAGAGAAGACCAAGAGAAGACAACATTCATTCCTAAGCGTAGGGTATCTTTTGCTTCAATTCAATTCCCTTTGTCTCAAAAATGTAGGTGCTACTTATCAGAGGCTCATTAACGATGATGTTTAAAGAACAAATCAAGAAGAACATGGAGGCTTACATCAACGACATGCTGGTGAAGTCTCTCTAAGCTCAGAATCACACCCAACACCTGTAAGAATGCTTTGTTGTCCTCATGTTCAACCCTAAGAAGTACACTGTTGGTGTAGCGAGTGAAATTTTTTTAGGATATTTGATGACAAGGAGAGGGATCAAAGTGAACCAAAAGGCATCCACAGAAGGGAAAGGTACCCTATGGGCTGGTAAATGTAGTTTTCTCGTGGTCTTTCAAGGCTATGGTAATTTGTTTATATCGCAAATAACCATCAAGAAAACAATAGTATTGTATCCCGTCACATGATCTAGCATCTATTCAATGTAAGGAAGGGGGAAATGGTCCTTTATTGTCACCTTATTGAGCTTTTGGTAATCTATACAAACACACCATCTCGTAATCGATCTTGTGGAGATAAGTTCATTCTCTCATTCTTCGTTACCATGATTCTGCCTTTCTTTGGCACAAATTGAATTAGACTTACCCAAGAGCTATCGAAAATGGCATAAATGATCCCAACATTGAGTTACTTTAAAACTTCGGCTTGCACAACCTCCTTTGCTGCTGGGTTCAACCTTTGATGATGCTCAATAGATGATTTGTAAGACTCGTCCAATAAAATCTTGCATGTTCAAATTGGTGGACTAATTTCCTTTATGTCAGAAGTTGACCCCCCTAAGCCAACTTATGGTCCCTCAGAGCCCAAAGAAATTTCTCTTCTTCCATAAGAGACAACAATGAGACAGTTATCATCGAAAAAGTAGAGTCTTTTGCCAAAAATACATAACAAAAATGTTGGGGAAATTTTTTCAATTCAGGGATGGTCTTTAGCAACTCTGTTGTTACAGGTTCTTCTAAGTTCTCTACTTGGCCTTGTTTAGTGGTTTAGACTTGAAGAGCATCAACAAAAGAGTTATGACTTACGGATTTGATAATACTATGCTCCAAAGGATCTATCGGTTTTTTTTTTTTTGTCATGGATCTCAGTCACACATCTTTCAATTAAATCCAGCCGGTTGCACATGCTTTTCTCATCTACAAATTTCATGGCACGATAGATATTGAGCATGACTTCCTCTTCATTGACTTGTAAAGTTAACTTGCCTCTTTGTACATCAATCAATGCTCGTCCAGTGACCAAGAACGGTCTCCCAACTATCAACAAGATCTCTTTATCTTCCTCGATATGCAACACCACAAAGTCTGTTGGAAAGAAGAATTTATCAACATTCACCAAGTCATTTCTATAATTCCTCAAGGATAGGTGAGAAACCTATCTGCCAATTGCAAGATGATGGTTGTTGGCTTTACTTTCTAAAGACCTAATTTCCTAAAAACTGACAATGGCATTAGATTTTATGCTAGCACTTACATCACACAATGCTTTATCAAAGAAAGAACCTCCAATTGTACAATGAATAGTAAAACTTTCTGGATTCTTAGTTTTTGAGGTAATTTCTTTTGGATGATTGCACTACATTTCTCTATAAATTTCACCATTTTTTAATCCTCTAACCATTTTTTCTTAGACATAACCTCTTCTATGAACTTGACGTAGTTAGGCATTTGCTCCAAAACATTTGCAAGAGGAATAGTAATGTGAATTTTCTTAAAAATTTCCATAAATTTAACAGATTGTGAATCTAGCTTTTTCTTTTGAAATCTTTAAGGATAGGGGAGAGGAGTAGTAAGAATAGGAGGAGTGTTAGGGAAAGAAAAAGTAAAAGGCTTTTAAGCCTCCTATGTTTTTTTTTTACTTCTTCCTCCTTTTAATTAGCTTGTTCCTCCCCTTAGCCTTGTGCGGATTTCATGGGTGGGGACGTGGATGCCCAAGTGTCTAATGGCTTTGGTCCTTTTACCTCTTTTCCACTTTGAAGTTTAATGGCTTTGGATTGTTCCTTAGGATTCACCTCTATCTTGCTTGTAAAGTTACGATTTGTTAGCTATTCATGGAGGTAATGAGTTCTCTAATTTAGACCTCAAGAGACTTCATTGTTGCCCCCACGTTGCAAATGTAGGTCTCAATATTATCGAGTCTTGATTCGGTCATTTAAGTCTTGCTTGAGTCTCTACAACAAAAGTACTCACTAGATCTTCTAAGGAGGGCATATTTTCATTCACTTGATTATTAAGGACTAGAGGACATTGCAACAAGTTCTTATTACCATAATAGAGGTTCTCATGATTACGAAGCCCCAGATGGTAATAATTTAGTGAAGTATTATCTTGATAGTTGTAGTTTCGGTTGTTCACATATAAAACTTACACTTGACTTGTTTTTAGCTCCTATAGATGTTATGCGTGTAGCTACAGTTGATTCAATAGTGAGAGTTACTCCTTGCATGGTCAAAGCTGCAAGTTGATTTGAAAGAGATAAGACATGTAGAAAGTGTTGTAAATGGGTATAATTCATGCATTTTGGCTACCTTCTTAATTATTGACTACTCGTTTGGCCATTGATAAGTATTGGAGGCCATTTCTTCTAAAAGAGCATGAGCGTTCTTAGTAGTTTTTCCCATCAACATACCTCCAGCAGCAACATCAACTATGGTTCTAGTTTTAGCATTCAACCATTGTAAAATGGTTGAATTCGTTGACAATCTTGATATTCATATTGAGGACATCAACAAAGTCAATCCTTGAACCTATCCCAAGCGTCAAAAAGTAATTCAAAGTAAAGTTTCTTAAACCACTCTATTTCACTTCTCAATTGAGTTATCTTTGTAGGTGGGAAGAATTTTACAAGAAAATTTTCAGCCATGTCTTCCCACATGGTAATACTTCTTGGTTGCAAAAATTACAACCATCCTCTTGCCTTATCCTTAAGAAAAAAAAAAGGAACAAACATAGCCTAATGGTGTCCTTAGTAACACCATTTATCTTCATTGTGTTGCAAATTTCAAGGAGAATTATCAAGTGGCTGTTTGGATCTTTAAGTGCAAAACACCACAGACTGATTTTGTTACTGTTGGAAAAATAGTACGCAGCGAAAATTTTAAAATTTTCATACTGTTGTATTTTTCAAAACATAAGTTTGACACACTATATGCATAAATTAACCAAATTTTACTAAACTTGTTTGTTGAAAAGCTTCGCAATCTGTGAAGAGAAGTAACTTTCCAAAAGAGCTTCAACGAACTAGTCTTCCTTGCTATACTCTATCCACAATAGGAGTGCGTGTGGGTGCATAACATATAGCTCTTCCACCAGTAACTCTCCTTCCAACCAATTGAGAAAACTTAAAGATAATGTTCGTGATTTGTGAACAAAAGCTCACAGGGAGTTTAAGAGTCTCACTGGCAGAGTACTCACTCTTAATTTCTTAACTAATCTACATAACAATGAGTCTCACTACCTTTGTATAGAGGTTGGGCCCAAGGGTTAATCTTTATCAAATAAGGTCTCAAAATTTTGAATTAGAATCAATATTTGATAAAATCTACATGAAAACGCGTGATCTATTTATCGCTCGGTCGACAAGTCGAACTGGTAGATCGGTCTGTCGAACTTACTCTATCGACAGGTAGAACTTAAAGACCGGCCTACCAAACTTACAATTTTTGATCCCTGCGAATCTTTATTTCCCACCTGAGATTCTTCAGATAGAGCCTTAGCTTTAATTTAAACAACCCAATGAAAAAGTTATCTGATTAAAACAGTCAGATCTAGATAATCTCTAGGAAAATAAATATTCTCGATAATTCAACAACTTTATTTTGAATTAATTTTCACAAAACTAATTCAACCGATAAACAGACATGAATTATCTGGTCCTATCGAATTTTTAGTCAATCTGATAATTTGACATAAGTCACCAATTATTAGAAAAGCACGCCATATCGTTATAGGATTCATTATCAGCTAACAAAACGGGCCTGATTGACCTATATAGTTCAAGCTCCCAATAATTATGAAAATTAATATCCCAGATATACATTTCATAATTATCAACTCCAACGCTATTCTACTAAAAGCTTAGAGCTATACTCTTAAACTATATAAAATTACGAAGCCTGTATAGCTAAGTCTCCATGACATATCATAATGTATTGTATTCCCATAAGATTATCCATAATCAGCTTAAGGATAAATTGTCTTACCTTTCTAATTATTTTTATCTTACATTCTATTATCTCACCATTGGAAAACTTACCATCTAAAGACGATATACCATTCGGTTACACCTAGGCATTTAAATGGTTAAGCGCTTCAATTTTTCAACTACAAGATAACGCATATAAGAGGATATCATCTATTCCTAAAGAAGTGTTATGGATTTCATATCTATGAATAACATGTCTACATTATCAAGAGTTATGCCTCCAACGTACTGGCACGTGTACCAACATAAAACGTGGATGTCAGCCTTTGATACATCAAAAGACATAAGTCAAGACAACGGGCCTATTATTCATCTCAGGATTAAGATACAATACATATGATTGTCTAAAGTAAATTAATTTACCAAGACAGAATTATTAATCCAAATCAAATCACTTTATATCCCGATCTAACACATTGTCACCTATGATAATACGTCAATGTTTCTATTCACGGAGTCCACCTCCGATGGTTAAGACAAACCATGTCCCGTTAAGGATATAGATAATACAACAATCTTTATATAAATAAAGTGCCCAACTTTATTCCCTCGATTGCAAATCTTATAATTTAAACCGTCACCTTTAGAATCATGTCTTCTGCATAATCTGTCCATCATATGCCTGATTCTAAAGGTTTAGACTGACAGTCTCAAACTTTTGTTTGCTTATCATACATTCAACGAATATGAATGTAAAGAGGACAATAATTTGGTATATGAATAATAAATAAACTCTTTGTTGATAAAAATGTCTCCAAAAACATATTATATTTTTACTGCTTAGGGCATCTATGTCTAACAATCTCTCACTTGCACTAAGTGAGTAAATATGATAAATCTCGCATCCTTATAGCTTCCACATGCCTCTCGATGACTCTCTCAGTAAGTATCTTTGTGAATAGATTAGCTAAATTATCCTCTGACGTGATTTTGCACAAAGTGAAATGCCCGCCTTCTACAAAGTCTTTTATCACATGATACTTTTGATTAATATGCTTACTCTTCTTGTGAAATCTTGGTTCCTTAGCATTAGCTACTGTTACACTATTATCACAATACAGTGATACCACCTTATCCATATGAAGAACAACCTCAAGATCCTCAAGGAACTTGCAGAGTCAAATGCTTCTTTCCAAGCATCACTAGCCGCCACATACTCGGTCTCCATCATTGAATCCAAAGTGCAATCTTACTTCATGCTTCTCTAAATGATGGCACCGTTACCTAGAGTAAACACAAAACCTGAAGTCAATCACCTCAAATTTAGATAGGATTAGAAATCTGAATCAGTGTATCCTCGAATACACAAGCATATACTCTCGAGTACTTCTTAGGTACTTGAAAATATGCTTGATTGCAACCCAAGGGTTCGATCTGGATCCACCTGAAATCGACTTATAATCCCAACCGCATAACAAATATCGGGTCATGTTCAAAGCATGGCATACATGAGAGTACCCACTGTTGAAGCATAAGACACCTTCTTCAGGCATTCTCATTCTTTCTCAAACTTTGGAGAGTCTTTCTTAGAAAAAGTAATTCTAGACCTAGATGGTTGCCCACCTTTCTTGGAATCCTAGATTGCAAACCTTTTAAGAATCTTATCTATATAGCCGGCCTAGGACAAAGTTATCATTCTATTCTTCCTATCCCAAAAGACTTAGATACTTAGAACAAAATTAATCTCACCCAAGTCCTTCGTGTCAAACTACTTGGTCAACCATAATTTGATTGATGACAACGCCCTAACGTCATTGCCAATTAGCATAATGTCGTCTATATAGAGCAGTAGAAAAACCACCTTCTCATCCTTAATATGTTTGTAAACACATGGTTCGTCCATATTTTGTGCGAACCCATAAGTCTTGATCACTTGATCAAATCTTATGTTCCAAGAATGGGATGCCTGCTTAAGTCTATAAATTGACTTTAGTAGCTTATAAACCTTGCCATCTTAACCCTTGACCTTGAATCCGTCTGGTTGTTCTATGTAAATAGACTCATTAAGATAGCCATTTAGAAAAGAAGTCTTGACATCCATCTACTAAATCTTGTAGTCGAATGCGGTAGCTATGGATAAGAGAATCTGGATGGACTTAAGCATGGCCACAGGCGAAAAGGTTTCCTCATAATCGATTCCTTTCTTGCGTGTATCCCTTAGCTACCAATCTAGCCTTAAAGGTTTTGACCTTTCCATCTACTCTATTTTTCTTCTTATAGATCCAATTACACTTTATGGGTTTTACCCTTTCGAGAAGATCCACAAGCTCCTAGACCGGATTAATCTCCATAGACTTCATCTCTGTGTTCATGGCCTTTGTCCAAAGTTTAAAATCAACATCCTCTATAGCCTCTTTGTAAGTGTAAGGATCCTTATCATGTTCATCTAGGTTAGCTAAGAAGGCCTCACCATTGAACATATACCGCTTGGGTTGATGCCCAATCTTTCCGCTACATCGAAGCCCGTTAGGTTGTTGTTCGGGTTCGTTTGGTTTTTCTACATCGATTAGAGTGGTTTCTACTGGAACTCCCGTAGTGATCGAAGCATTCCTCAACTCCACGAGCACCAATTTGCTTCGAGGCTTAAAGTCGTCTATGTAACTCTCCTTAAGGAAAGTTGTATTAGTTGAAACCAAGCCTTTAGTTTCCTTTCGGTTATAGAAATAACCCCCTTTAGTCCATTTTGGATATCCAACAAACACGCAAACCTCCGAACGTGCCTCCAACTTATTTGCATCCCTAAACGGGACATGAGTCGGACATCCCTATATGTGAATATAGTTTAAGGAAGTCCTCTTCCTTGTCTACAACTCGTGAGGAGTTTTAGGAACCGATTTTGAAGGCACATTGTTCAAAAGATAACATGCAGTTTATAGTGCATATCCCTAAAAGGACAAAAGTAATAATGAATAACTCATCATGGACCTAACCATGTACAATAAAGTCTCATTTCTTCTCTCAACCATGCCATTCTACTATGGAGTTCCCGGCACTATCAAATGGGATGAAATCCCCTTATCTAATAAGTGTTCCAAGAATTCATCAGAAAGGTATTCACCACGTCGATCAAATCGTAATGCCTTTACGGGTTTTCCTAAGTGCTTTTTCACTTTAGCCTGAAACTCCTTGAACTTGTCATAAGTTTTGCTTTTTTAATGTATTAGGTACACATACATATACGTTGAGTAATCGTCAATAAAAATGACAAAATACTCATACTCTCCTTGTGCCTGGATGTCCATCAGTCTACAAACATTATTATACATAAGTTTCAAAACTCCTTCGGCCCTATTGTCCTTAGACCCAAATGATCTTTTGATTATTTACCCTCCAAACAAGATTCATATTGTGGTATAGATTCCACCTTTAAGTGACTCAAAGGTCTATCTTTTACCAACCTTTGAATCCTATTCAAGTGACTACAACAAATATGCTCTTCAATGACATTTAAGAAATGTCATCAATTGCTTTTCATGACATTTTTTTGTACGTCATTGAATAGGGGTGCCGTGAAAAGTCTGACATTTTTTTGTATGTCATGGTCAATGTTGTTAATCCATTTTCAATAACATCAAAAAAGTGTCATCTTAACCTTTTTGATTTTGTAAATATATTTACGACAACATATTAAAAACGCCCTAATTCATTGTTATTGACAACTATAAACAAAAATCGTTGCTAAATCCTTTTATAACATTTGGTAAATGTCATGGATTTTTCATTATTAAAAAATAAATTTTAATCAATTTATGATATTTTATATATAATAAAATAAACCATAATTATACAGACCAAAATTAAAATAAAAAATATTGAAACAAATAAAAAAAGGAATCCAAGACCACGTACTTTAATTAGTTTTCATTCCACATGTCTAATATATATAAAATGTACGAAATATTAATAATCATCTAAATATGAATTCAATTACAAACTTCTCCAGATATACCCAATAACAAATCATAACTCTGACTCTAATTTCTTCAAACATGTCATGGGCATCTCCCATTTGGCCACTCTGGCAACAGCAAACCATCCACACAAGAACAGCCGACAAACAAATATCATTCAAGCAAAAAAGGAAAAAAAATAACAAAGAGATCTAAACGACATGGTCCATTGTTAAGCTTCCCAAATCCACGGGCTTGTACAATATCTTTGATGAAATCCTCGTCAACGACCCACTGAAAGCAAGCAGAAGGGTACCTCCATGGACGCACCGAGTATGGTACCAATCTCATGAACATCTTTTCTACGAAGTAGAAGCAGGTATGCTCACTGTATAACAATTAAAAAAAAAAAGAATTCGTCTTTAGAATTTTTCTGACTTATGTGTTGTCTAGCTAACTAACCCATTTGAAATCAAATAAAATGGAACATGGGCATACCTGTATGCCGAATTCCCTCCCAGTGGAAGGAAAAGTGAAGACTAAAGACCCTGAAGATCATGTGGTTTTTGAGTGGAAATTCGCAAAAGATTCCTTTCTATTCTATAGATGTCTCCTGATGAAGAACAAAACACAGCTAGATAAAGAGTAGAAAATAGAGACATACAGGGAGAAAAGAGTGTTGAGTGGTCGGAATACGAGGGAAGTTTGATCCATTGAAAAAGTACAGTTAAACTTAAAAGCAAAAAACAAGGCGCCAAATTCCACCGCCAACTTTTTTCTTTTATTCAAACCATTCAATTTCAAGCGGCGCCCATTCTGTAATTCCTCCTCTGTTTTTTTTGCTGTTTCCATGACAAGTGGGGGTCGAATACGTGGATGGTTTTTTTAGAGGATACACGGACATTTCTATTGAATTGTTTTTATTTTTTTCTATTTTACGGTTATCCAAGTTTTTTTTTTTTTTTTGAAAACGAGTTTGATTTGTTTTTAATATATGAGCTTTGTTTTGATATTATACATAAGCATCTATGTATATAAATTATGCATATATTCTCTTATACAATTACAGTTTTCAATTTTAAACATTTGCGTTCTTAGTATAAATTTCAAAAGCTCTTAATATTGTAATTGAATTTAATATTGATTGAATAATTTATTGTGTCACTTGTTTATCTTTAATCTTCAATAAACGAAAATAAGACATAGCTATATTATTATGCAACAATATATGAGAGAATGATTCTGTGATCATCAGCCATTTGCTTTTTTTTTTTTTTTTTTGGGAAAGGACACCCATTTGCGTATTTATGTTCTCGTTTTGGTTTTTTAAATATGTTTTGAAAACAAAAGAATAAGTTGGAGTTCTTTATTTCAATTTTAACAAATTTTGATATTTCCTTTTAAAAAAAAGTGAATTAGCTAAATATCATATATACTCACTTAATAAATTCAAAGAATAACTTTGAACTTGGCCACAATATGATTCTATATGAAGGTATGACTAGAGGTTTGGTCACCTAATAATCAATATAAGTGTGTATTCAACAGAAAAAAAATACCGAGTATTTCTTTTTCTTTGAAAGACGTCATTCCCATGTAATATTCTTTTCGAATATAAATTCTGAACGAAGAAACAATAATTTTGTTATATTGATTTATTAAAAAGTTATCTTTGTTCATCCTATTGTTTGTTTAACTCGTACAAGGTTCGCGAGCTTTCTTCTTTCACAAGAAATAGCTCCTCTGTTAAAATATTGTGCTATTTAGTATGCCATGTTTCCATTATATATGAACGGTAGTTCTATGAAAAGGTCAAGCCTTGTCGATAGTATTTTACAGTCGAGGGATTATCTATGAGACGAAATTTACTACACAAGCTAATTTAAAGAGGTAAAAGAATTTAACTATTATTCATAAACTTATTATTGGTTTACCTATAATGTTTTTTGAAAAACGTAAAAAGCTTTAAAATTTTTCTTAAAATATAATGATATTTTTTGTTGTATAAAAAATTGACCAAAAACATGAACTTACAGGTGTGACAAGCTCTGGATGATTAAGTGTGTCAAAACATCCAATAACATATAAAATTAAAAACATAATTTAGATCTAAAATTTTAAAAATTCCCAAAATAGCATAATTCTCTCTACTGCCTTTTGTCTTCTTTCACAATCTCCCCCTCTCCTCTTTTTCTCTCTTTCTCTCCTTTTCCCTCACCATTGCCAAGTGTCATCACTTACCACCATTGAGCTTCATCTGGAGATTGCAACGGCAACAAATCGAGGCCAGGATTCGCTAGAAATCATTATGGTGTTCGGCACAGATTAGGGAACTAGAAGAAAGAGCCAGGAAAAAGAGAGAAAAAGTGGGGTCATCCTACATCGTCTCTGAAGCTTCAACGATGGCAACGCTGCTCGATAATTCGTGCAGATGCAAAGAGAGGCAGTAGAGGAAAGAGAGAAATAAGGGCAGAGAGAAAGATGAAAAGAAAAAAAGGGGAAAAAAAATATAAGATTTGATTAATCCATGCAGACATCAGTCAAGAAAGAGATGGAGATCTACCTGACTCTAGTAAGATCTACCCAAAGGAGATCAAAAGGCAATGCTTGTTATCGTCGATGAAGCTGGATTCACAAGGAGATTGGTCGTGAACAAGATGAATGATGATGATGATGATGATGATTGTTGTTGTTGTTGTTATTTGTCGAGTCACTGAGAAGGGCCAAGTTGGTTATTGGGCCTGAATAAGCCCGAGACTGATCTTGGCCCATATGGCCTTAGTGATAACCCAAAAATTGCATTTATGGACAACATCCGAGAAGGTAAAATAGTCAAACCGTGTCTTTTATTTAAAATTGAACATCTTCAAAGTATTAATAACTATTCAACTTTATTAGAATTCAGAGGATCTTAGATACTCAAAGGAGATAAGCTTAATAGAAGATCGCGATAGTGCTATCAAGCCAATTATGTTGGAGATTATCTTGTATTTGAATTTGAATTGTAACAAAAGGATCAATACATAGCCGATCTAGAAAAATAGAAATAAAGGCAAGCTCCAAGGAGCAGCCTAAGTCCAATTATTAGCACAAACCTTAGTTATAGTTTCGTAAACAATTTTCTTATAGTAAAACATCCATCCTAAGAAAACTTCCAATAGACGTAATCTTCAATTGAGATAGATCACTAAAATTTTCATGTGTTCTTGTCACTTTTCCTTGCTATGTATTTCTTATGTGAGTGATTATCTCGGTAAGAAATTTCTAGAGATATTTGCTTGATGAGTTTTACATGTCAATTATTGTTGTTGTTGACTTCAAATCCAAATTTACATCACATAAATTTACAAGATGAATGATGAATCCTTCTAGCGAGGGGCATGACATCACCTTAAATAAAACTCGATTTATTTAGTTAAGTTTTTTTATTTTCTTCTACTATTTTCTTTTCTTAATTTTCATATGACAAATTAAAAAAAAAAAAAAAAACCCTCCATCCCATCATCTTCATCAATTTACAATTTTCTGGCTCAGTTTTTCCCCTTTTTCTAGTTAAGTTTCTTTATCTTTTTTTCCCTGTTGTTCTTTTAGATTAATTTTTAAATTTAAAATGTTATTTTAAAATATAATTTTTAGATCCTTCACTTTTTTATTTTTCTTGTAAAGAATAAAATGGCAATTGACTCCTTCCTAGTCGAAGCCCTCAGCAAAGAGGAAAAAATAAAAAAAAAACAAAAGAAAGAAGGGGAGAAAAAAAAAAGAGAGGGAAAAAAAAAGAAATAAAAAACGGCTCAAACCCCCTAAAATAGCCTTTTCCGTGCCCGCCAAAACAAGCGCGCCAAAAAATATTGGACTCTCTCATTAACTCCCTCATTTTTCTCACAATTTCCGCCGTTCTCTCTTTTGTTAAAGCCTTAAAGGCTCAAATGCAAAAAGAAGAAGAAGAGGGAAACCCTTAGTTGGTGCCCGCCAAAATTATAGTCGTGGTTTGTTTCTTTGCAGCAGGTAGGATCTCCGTAAATCCCCATGTCTGTCTCTTTCTCTTTCTCACACTTTCTCTGCCTCTCTCATTTAATTTAGTTTTTCCATAAATTATTAATCCAAAAGAATAAGTTTTGCTGAAAAACATAGATTCAAATTATGGGGTGTTTAGGAGAGTAGTGAGAACCAGTGGTGAGAACCATTTTTACTGTAACATGTGAGAACTTTTTACTGTAGCAAATTTATTTTTTGTTACTGTAGCATGTGAGAATTTTTTACTGTTCATAACTGAGATTGTAGTGGGAACCATTTTGCCAAACGGGACCTTAGTTTCTGATCAGGGCCACTACAAATTTGAAAGAATGATCATACATGTTAGGTTTTTTTTTATAATTTTTTTTTTCACAGGTAAAATGTAAATACTTGGAGGGTGCCCAACTGAGAAATCCCTCTTCCGATTGAGTGAATAAGTCTTTTTCTTACTCATTTTTTTTATTCATTTTAATACCCTTCTTTGTTAAACTTCTTTTTAAAGGATAATTCTCCTTCATTGTATCCCAGGCTGGAGCTGACAAGAATTATTTTCTTGAGATTGGATGCAATTGGGGAATTGAACTCGTTAAATGTGATAGAAACATAACTTGGAAATCATAAATCCAAAAAGAAGTTTAGTTTCTTGTTAATGTACGTTTATTCTATTGCTGTAATATGTCTGTTAGAGGGGTCGCACTTTATTCACAGATAAAGATTGGTATCAAACATGCAAAAAAAAAGCTTTTAGGAAACTTAATCTACTTGTTACTCTTGTTCTGCCATATTATGTCAAAAGTTGTTGATTGGAACTATCTATTAAGCTGGTATGTGATGTGGTAGTACAACAGTAATAGGCAAGTTGCTGTCTCTCTCTCTTCCTCTGTCTCAATGCTAGTTTCAATATATCATTTGCCTCGCTCTGCGTTTTGTGTGGGAGAACGTGGTATTTGGGTGCCAGGTCTTGGCTAAAATTTGGGTGCTTGGCATGTTGCACGCCGGTTGCTGAATCTGTTGGTGCATTTTTCATTTTAATTTTATAACTAATTCGTACTGTTGGGGTTGCAGCTGACTTGGATTGTAGACAGTTGGGAGCGCTTTCATTACTTCAACTAGCCTTCTGACTAGTCCAGAGTGCTCCTTATCTGATGTATCTGGGCTAGGATGAAATTTTGTTTAGTTTTCTGAATTAAAATATTTTTCATGTCAATTTTGTGAAAGAAGATTCAATGTCTTCATGCCAACTCAGCTTTATACAATGTGTTATTTAAGTTGCATATAGAGTTCTTATTTTTCTTATGTTTGGATAGTTCTAGAGATCCTCTAATGGGGTGGGTTGCTAATGAGTTATCTTTTATATATTGTTTGTTGTAGGGGAGCATTTGTTAGTTTTGAAGCTTGGTCGAGTGCCCTTTATTAATATATGCAACGCTAGAAGCTTGTATTTTATATGGATCGATCCCTCCTCTTCTTTGGATTGTTTAGTTTCTTAGCAAAAAAAGGTAGTTTGTTCTTAATTGATTAGTCATGGTTATGTCTTTAGTATCTCTGTTTGAAATTTAACTCGCTCAAAATTTATTTAATAATTATTTGTTACCCAGTGCAGTGTTGTGAAAATTAGAAATTTACAAAATATATGACAAAGTCATCAAGAAAATATAAAATAAATATTCTTGTTATAATTTTTAGTGTTGTGTCATTGAAGTCCTTTTTATAAAATAAGTGCGCATGAAGTGTTAATAACTTATGTAACATATGGCACTTAACTAATTTTGTGTTCATCTTTTTTCGTTGTAACAGGTTAATCTGCATACTTACGCTTTTGTTGACTTCAAAAGTTCCTAAGTTTTGGTTTGTTATCTATTTCCTTACATATTCATACATGTATTTTATTCAAAAAGTATACCATTTATTTTAGATGTCATCAAATATGTACCAAGACGTTTCAAGTATGTATCATATTCACAATCAAAACTTGCCAATGCTCTATGTTCGCTATTGAAAAGACCAAGCTTCCAAGGAAAAAAAAAAAAAACAAAAAAAAGAGAAAATATAAAAATAAACAAAAATGAAAGTGCAGAATAAAAAAAATATCTGAACTCAAAAAAGGATTTTTTGCCAAATTGATTTCTTTTTTAGGGTATATTGTCATTAAAAAGTCAAAATTGAGAATTGACTAAAAGGTATGAATTTGTCACACACTTTAAATGTTTTGGTATATATTCGATAAGATACAAAATAAATAGCACACTTTTTGAGTGAATCCAAAATACAAGGTACATTTATATAAATTTCCTGATAATAATTGACCAATAGATTGGTATTCTCACTTTTGTATTTTAAGTTTTTTCTTTTTGTTAAAATGAAAAGATTGATAACATTCCCAGAGAAGAAGCACTTAAGCTTTTTGGGTTCTTCTTCTTCTTCTTCTTATTCTTCTTATTCTTGTTGTTTGCAGCAATAGAAGACTTTTCGTTCTTAGCCTGTTGTTTTTTTCCATTCCCAGGTTTAGGATTGGAACCAGAGGCACCCGCCAAGTTAGCCTTGTCACAAGCAAGAGACTCTTTGATCAGCAGTTTTAACTTTTGTAACTGTTTTATTAACTCCGTCAAGGTCATATCTCGTCTATTGCTTAAATTAAATGTAGCTCTAAACATAATGAATTCCTTAGACAGATTCTCAAAGATCATAGTCATCTAAGTTTCAGCATCAATGTTGGCTCCATTGGTTTGTGCCCATGACCAACATCATATGCTCCTCTATAGACGTCCTTAGTCTTTGCTTGCAGTTCAAGAGTTTTTGAACCACTTTTTGTTGCTTTGTTAAGGCCTGGCTGCCAACATGTCTTATAGATTATCCAAGATTTACCTAGCAGTCTCATAATCTTCATGTTGAGCCTGCAACATGTTATTCATGTTGGCCATAATATAGCGACGAGCCTAATCATTGGCATCTTTACAGTGATCATATGCTTGGATTTGCTTATTAGTGAAATCCCCCGTAGGCTCAAAAGGATACGAAGTTGTCAGCATAAATTTTAGTTTTTCAAAAGAAATGATGATGTCTAGGTTCTGTTTCCAATCATTATAGTTTTCACCGATTAATTCGTTTTTGTCAAGTTTCAAAGATAAAGTATTTTTAGATATTTTTAATTTATAATGAAGAATCATATACCAAATATAAGCAAACATATCATAATAATTTAACAAGATAACACAATAATATAAAATATACAAATGTGTTTATGTGTCAAAACATTGAAAAAATCACAACCTTGCAACGATAATTCCTAACTTAGAATTCAACAAGCTCCTAAGGGAGTCTTGCTAAGTTTAATTAGGAACACAGATCCCGTCCTGATTAATATATGCCATTCAGGACCTGTATGATCCAGCATATATTAATAATCATTTCTTTGGTCATTAATTTTATTAACAGAGCTCTTAGGGGAAGTTAATAATAAAATTAATACGAGTGTATAACCATCGTTTTAATATTTTATCCATGATTTATAATCATCACCTAGGGGTGTGCAACGATAAATCATGCTAAAATACCTTATTCTTTTGGAGATCCAACCTGGTACATGATGAAGTCTCTTATTAGGAGTCGGAACCATCATGTGTTACCTATGAATCAACGATGGAGGCTGCAGGTCCTCTTTTTGAAAACCATCTTCTACTCATTCTTTTGAAATCAAGGTTTTATTTTATAAACATGCATGAACAATTTTTAATGAACGACACTCTTTATTCTATATGACATGTTATCAATATACATAGCAAATCATATTATAATGTAGACAAACAAGGCAATCATGCAAAGCCACAAGTAAAATAAGAATAAATAACCGTAATAAAGAAAAGAAATCAAAGATTACAAGATAATAATCAAAATATATTATCGATTCTTCATCCTTGAATCTTTAAATTATATCCTTCTTCATGTAATGTTTATCTTCAAGTCTTTAATCCCACATAGATCAAGCACTCCATATTTTTGGTCATATCTAAATTTAATGTTTTTTAAAATTGTCTCAAAAATAAAATCAAAATTACATTGAAAACACACATTTTTTGAAAAATCTATAGTTCTTTGCTAGCATACCGATTTATGTAATAGGCCTGCTAGTCATGACCCTCTGACCTGCCGAACCTCACAGTTCAGCCTATTGATCATGACAAATCGGCCTACCAAACTAAAATGTCTAGCCTATTGTTGGAGCATTAGATTTTGTCCCACTGACGGCTTGTCGAACTTGAAGTCTAGCCTGCTGATCTACGACCGTCGTCTTGTCGGACATAAGGGTTCGGCATATCGACCTAGCAGAAGTCATGCTTTTTGGAAAATATAATTTTTTTAATGCAATTTATCAATTTTATTTTTAACAATTTAAAAACATAAAATTAGAGACTCAAGAAATACTTGGAGAACGTTATCATCCATCGTCTAGATCCATCTTCTAGATCTATCTTCTCCAAATGATTATTTAATTACAAAATTATAATAAATTTAAAATTAAATAATAATTCCTAGATGGAGATGATAGTCTACCATTCAATTACATGAAAAACTTAGATACATATTCTAACCTCTAAGGAACCATAACTAGGATAAATTAATTAATTAACAAATAATTAAATAATAATTTAATCAACCATAATTAAATAATAAATATTCACCATATAATCCTTGACAACATAAAAATATATAGAAACCTAGAATGCCAACTCTTTAAAAAATTAAATTCAAGCATAGGAGAGATCAAGATCACATAATTTATCCATATAACATGATCACAAACTTGCAAATTTATATAAAAACCATGGCTTTTGTACTAATTGTTGGAAAAATAGTATGTAGTAGAAATTTTAAAATTTTCACGCTAGAGTATTTTTCAAAATACAAGTTTGACATGCTATACACATAAATTAATCAGATCTTACTAGCCTTGTTTGCAGACAAGCTCCACAATCTATGAAGAGAAGTAACGTTCAAAAAAGCTTCAACTAATTAGTTTTCTTTGCTATTCTATATCAATGACCGGAATGCCTGTGGGCACACAACGTATAGTTCTTCTACCGGTGACTCTCTTTCCAACCAATTGAGAAAACCCAAAACTAGTGTTCGTGATTTGTGAACAAAAGCTCTTAAGGAGTTTAAGAGTCTCACTAGCAAAGTACTCACTTTTAATTTCTCAACTAATCTAAATAATAATAAGTCTCGCTCCACTTTTATAGAGGTTGAGCCCAAGGGTTAGTCTTTATCAGATAAGGCCTCAAAAATTCAAATGAGAATCAATATCTAATAAAATTCACGTGAAAACGAGTGATCTATTTATCGCTCGATCGACAGGCCGAACTAGCAGATTGGCCTGCCGAACTTACTCAATCAGTAGGCCAAACTTGAAGACCAGCCTACCGAACTTACGATTTTTGATTCTTGTGAATCTTTATTTCCCACTTGAGATTCTTAGGATAGAGCCTTAGTTTTAATTTAAATAACCCAATAAAAAAGTTATCTTATTAAAACAGTTATATCTAGATAATCTCTAGGAAAATAAATATTTTCGATAATTCAACAAGTTTCTCTTGAATTAATTTTCACAAAATTAATTTAACCAATAAACAGACATGAATTATTTGATCCTATCAAATTTTTAACCAATCTGATAATTTGACACAAGTCACCACTTATTAGAAAAGCATGTTGTATGATTATCGGATTTATTATGATCTAGCAAATGGGACTTGATGGACCTATATAGTTCAAGCTCTCGATAATTATGAAACCCAATATCTCAGATATATATTTCAGAATTATCAATTCTAACGCTTCTCTAATAAAAGCTTAGAGCTGCACTTTTGAACTATACAGAATTACAAAGCCTATATAGCTAAGTCTCCATGACATATCATAATATGTCGTATCCCTATTGGATTATCCTTAATTGGCTTAAGGATAAATTCTGTTTTACCTTCCCGATTATTTTTATCTTACGTTCTATTATTTCACCATCAAAAAACTTACTATCCAAAGATGGTATGCTATTCAGTTCCACATATGTATCCAAAAGGTTGAGTACCTTAGTTTTTCAATTACAGGATAACGCATATAAGAGGATATCATTTACTCCTAAAGAGGAGCTATGGATTTTGTATCTATGAATAACAAGTCTACGTTATCAAGAGTCATGCTTCCAACGTATCGACATGCGTATTAACATAAAACATAGATGTCACCTTATGGTATATCAAAAGACATAAGTTAAGACAACAGGGCCACTATTTATCTCAAGATTAAGATATAATACATATGATTATCTAAAGTGAATTGATTTGACAAGACATAATTATTATTCTAAATCAATTCACTTTATGTTTCTATTTGCAGAGTCTACTTGGATGGTCAAGATAAACTATCTCCCATTAGGGATATAGACAACACAACAATCTTTACATGAATAAAGTGCTCAAATTTATTCCCTCAATTGTAAATCTTATGATTTAGATCATCACCTTTAGAATCATGTCTTTTGCATAATCTGTTCATCATATGCTTGATTCTAAAGGTTTAGACCGATAGTCTTAAACTTTTGTTTGCTTATCATACATTAAACAAATATGAATGTAAAGAGCACAATAATTTGGTATATGAATAATAAATAGACTCTTTATTGATAAAAATGTCTCCAAAAACATATTATATTTTTTCTCCTTAGGGCATACATGCCTAATAGTTACACCAAATTAATTAGAGCCGATTTAAGCTCAAAATTATTGGTATTGATTATTTGGTATGCAATCCAAAAGTAGTTTTCATTGGCAACTAGCTTGAGGGAGACATAGATTGCTTGTTGTTGTTGATTTTTTTTGCAACCATAACTTCTTTAACTTCATTCTTCTTAGATGCCTTTATTCCTCATTCTCTTGATTTCTGGGTTTAGGAAAACTAGTTCAAAACTATTAGTTCTTCACATTAATTGCCAAAAACACAAAGAAGAAAATATATTATAAAAATAAAAAGAAAATCAAAATTAAAATCAAGACTTCTTGGTAACAATATTGGCAAAAATAGGACTATAATCTTTGGCATTTGCACAAAAAAATTGTTCGTGACAAAACCGTAAGCATGTGATGTCAAGATTTAATAATAGAATGGTGAGAAAAAGTTGCCCTCCTCAGGGATTGTAATCTAATTTTTGCTAAGTAATGTAATTAGAATAGTCCTAATTTTATTCAGAAAATTTAAAGAAGAATTTAAAGAAGAGAACAAATACAAGAAATTAAAACAAACAATTATGCTAAAAATTAAAAGAAAACAATTTTCTTTTGGACAAAATCAATGAATGTGAGCTCTAGAGGTTTTGATTTTACCTAACCTTTAATTATGCCTTTTTATTGTCAAATTATTAATAATCAATTTACCAAGGTTATTAGCCAAGAACCCTAATTTATTTAACTCTCTCTCTTGAGTATTGAGTGAAAATTTTCCTTTATCAGATTTCAATCTCTATTAAAATTTAATTATTAAGAATTCATTAAAGTTTGTGGTTCTTTTTAAATAGGTAAAAAGGAATTATAGGCCTCTCAAACTCTATAAAATCCTAGGTTATCTTATCTTATGATCGTATATAAAATTTCCTCTCTCTAGTGTCAAATTCTAAATACTAAATCATGTAATTTATTTTAAAACTCAAGATTTTATTTGAAAATGAATTCAAAATTTTAGGCCATTTTGAAATTTTTAATAACCTTAGGGTAGAAAATTTATTCCAAGGTTCTTTAAAGAAAAGAGATATCTGATTAAAGATCATATCTCCCCCTTCCCCATTTTCTTTTTCTCTCATTTTCTTTTCTTCTTTTTTTTTTCTTTTCTTTCTTCCTTTTCTTCCCCTACATGTCCAAACGATACAACCTCTGCCCTCTCCCGCCGACCACCCCCCGGCTACTGTCCGCTTGCATGCACCTAGTAAAAAGGAGTGCCGTCACTGAAACCTCCAGAGCTAGAGTGCCATTTGCCCACTTGTCGCTGATAACCTAAAACAGAGCTAAATTCGCTGCAAGTGGTAGTGTTGGATTCCTCTCATCAAGAGGAACAAGACCCACCCCTCCTCAAACTTGATCGTCATTTAAAAATCCAAGCCATCATCGCCCCCCGGTTAGTTTTGCTCTATTTTCTTGTGAGACAAGCCTTGTTTTGGAAAGCTAACCTTGGAACAGTGATCCTTGCATCAAGAGCTTCAATTTGGTATCGATCTCTACACCATTTTGCTGATTAATCGTGGTCATCGACGGTCAATGGCAGTCAATGGTTGGCCCTGACCACCAAATTGGAAAAGATGTCATTCTGACATGTTTTTGACATTCTCGACGCGATTGTGATATTTGATTTGTGAGACAGAATTTTGAAGGCTAAGTTTGGTGATTCAAAGTTTCAACAGATGATGTTATTCCAAAACTTTTTGCCACCACATACCATCGACCAAGTTGGCAGGAACTCTATTACTCATCTTTGGTGATATTTTTATTTAAGTAGCCAATAAATTTGGAATTTAGAATTAAATTATGTGGATTTCAATATGTAATTGTTGTTATTGTGGTTGTTTCTATTGTTGGTGTTGATGTTGGCATTGTTATTGATGTGTTGTTGTTGTTCTTATTATTCTTATTATCATTATAATAATAATAATAATAATAATAATAATAATAATAATAATTATTATTATTATTATTATTATCATTATTATTATCTAAAATTTGTTACTAAGTTGGTTTTATGAACATTTCTACCTTGAATTGGTTTTTATGCACATATTGAATACTTATATGTTTATTGTTGATTTAGGATTAGGATCAATCATTTTATGATTGAGCTTGGTCTTGTAAAATTAATGGTTAGAATGATATGCTTATTTGACTCAAGAGAACTACTCTGGATGGTGCGTCTTGAAGTTATGATACACCATAATGTATTTGTAGCTTATTTTCTTGCAGGTCTAAATTTTTAGTTTTGAGAAAAACAAGCTGTTATGGTGCCAAAATTTTGTCAAAACTGATTAACGTGGGTAGAATGATTTAGGATGGGTTTTTAGTGGTCAAATGAATTAAAACCAGATCTAATATATGTTGAGACCTTACGCGACACCTCAGACAAATTTTAAGGTCATCCAACATATTCTTCAAAGTTATATCCTATGGGGTGCCCATTTGTGGGGCACAATAGACATCATGTATTTTTGATACCATCATTGCTATATGGCCTATCTCACAGGTGCTTCTTCAGGGCACAACGGACACAGAGTGCTCATTTGGCGCACAATGGAATTTCTTTTAACCTTTCTTTCCATCTTTCCCTTTACTAACAACCTGATATGTGAGTGAAAGAATTTGAGTGATGTTTATAGATTTTGAGTTATTAAATTGTTTGAAAAAGTACGAACATGATGAATTTTTGTATTGATATGAAAAATTTGTTTATTAACTTTATAAGAATCTTATATAATTATAGTAAGAAAAACCAAGAGGTGGGTAATAGATTTAGTAAATGGGCACTATGTGCTCACTCCCCCAGCTTTCCTTTTTAAGCTAGTTGATTGATACTTGATGTCTAGGAATGTCCTCGATGCTCCTCGCTACTCGATTGGTATACTCTCCCTATAATTTTTAATAGTGCATGGAAGATACGTGAAATGAACACTCCTAGTAAATGATTCACTATTTATAAGCTTTCTTTGATTTGTTATTTGGGCTTATTTTTATTTATTTTAACTAAAGCTATGTAATTGCATTTTTACTTATACTACAAACATTCATTTAAATTAGTATATTTTCATTTGAAATTTTCTATTTGTATTTTAATTTTTTATTTATTTAACATTAAAGACTCCGGAGCAAACTTTATTTACTTTTATAATTTTGTAGGCCCAAATATAGTTTTCAAATTTTTAACTTTCTAGATCTTTAAAAATATTTCTTTCAATTTAGTTACTACCCATGCTTTTGGCTCATGACAAATAGGGTATCGGAGTGATGGTTTTAAGTTTCTTAGAATTTACCCTATTAGGTTTTGGTTGGTTTGATTCAATTACTAGTAGTTCATCATTTAAAATGTAAACTCAATGCACCAGATAGTCAAATAATGAAATTTGAAGTCTTTTGTTGTCAAATTCCTATTGAGGTTATTATCACATTATATTTGTTAAAAAATTTAGATATCATTGGACTTGTTAATTCCTTTTATGAAGTTGTCTTTTTCACCTATTTGAGTCTTGTAGCTGTTGATGTGCAAAAGATTATTTATCTTTAGTCAAACTCGGACTCTACGTAGGTGCAATTTATGCTTGTCTAGTCGCTAATTATTGTTTCATTATTTTTTGCTCTCTAAGTGTTTGGTTACTAATTATTCAAATGGCTTGTGATAAACTTAGCCACTTACATCCAATCTTGTTTTTATTTATTTTATTCACTGGAATGTTATATATGTTAAGAATTAATTTAGAACCAAGGATCTTTAGTGTCTATTATCGCTCACTCATAATTGTTTAGTTTTCGTATAACCTAGTTATTTAATTTAATATTTTGTGGCTTAAAGTTTATGTTTTTAGGATGGTACATAAAGTTTAAGGGTCCATCCTAACAATGATTTTGTAAATTTTGCATAGCTGTTCTTGGCTACTACATTATTGATTTCTTGTTAAGATTTTTGTTTTCTCCATGACATTAGCTTGGTTTTCTAACTTGTGGCTTTTGGGTTTAGAACATTTTTTTAAGTATAAAAATTGTTTGAAACTAAAAAGTTGGTTTCTTTAAAGTCTATGCTCTTTGGGTTCAACCTCTAAATCCTTTTATGTATATAGTTTTGTATTAGACTTGATGTATGGGTTTCTTTTCCCTCACTGACTATATGGCTTTGGCTTTGGGTTTGGGTTTATAATCATGCTTGTTATTTTTATGTATAAGAAAAGTTTGACAACTTGGTTTTGTTTAGGATTCATGAAGGTATTTGAGGGTTGAAAACAAATAAATATTGCATGGCAGAATTAAATTATGTCTATAGGTTATATTGACATCTTTATTTGGTATAGAAGATTGAGGAAATACATGTAACATGAGGTCTTTTTCATAGGTTTAAGACAATCCCTTTCCAATCTCATGACCTGCATTCTAGATTTTATATAGCTAGATGGACAGGTTCTATAAGTTTATGTCTTTTTAATTTAGTTTGATGACTATTACACCAACTAGTACTTTGTGTATTACATGTTTTGGAATGTGTTTAATGGGTTCCAAAAACCGCTTGGTATTTTGATCCTATCAGTTTGAGAGACTCTTTAAATTTGAAGACTTAGGTCTAATAATATCTAATATGGTAGCCTCTACGATTTTAACTCATTAGGTATATGGAGAAATTGAGATGGAAATTAGATGATGTCAACTCTTGTCCAATTAAGAAGGATAATCGATTTTGTAGAATTATTATTTAATAGTGGAAACTTAGGTTATAACATTTTAGCTTAGCCATATCCTTTGTGTACGCTATGTCAATAAGGATGACGTTAGTTGAATGTGGTTTGATATTTCTTTTGATGGCCTTTAGTTGTAAGTTTTGGTTACCTTTCAGCTGTGTTACGAGAATTGATTAAGATGTTTCAACCTTGATTTTAGGGTATGACGATTCTTAAGTTTTGTGTCATTTGGAATTTGTTTTAGTTTTGTTTCAACCTTGATTCTAGGGTATGAGATTAAGTGTTGTAGATTGAAAGAACATAGAATAACTATATTGGCTCTTCTTGTCCTCAAGTTTAATGGCTGTGAGTTGTGACTATTCCCCCTGTAATTGAACATTTTCGAACATCAGGCTTACTATTTTATCCAATTGAGACTCTTTACATTTAGATCAAGTCCTTGCATAGTTGATACTACCATGGGACATCTTTTGACATTAAGGATTCTAGTTGTGATGTAAGATTTAGTCCATATACTTGATCCTTTTGTGATTCGCATGTAATTCTTAGGTCCCTTTGGATCAGAGTAATTTGTGTGACTTATTAAGAGACTTGGTTTAGAATGATTAATGTCAATATTTCTTTGGGAGTTATGTATCAAATGTTGTTAGACTAACATTTTAGTGCTCTTGATGTTAGACCTTAAATATGCTTATTAATGGAACTCTTATGAGATGAGGATATGCTTTAGTAGGCAAATAACTCCATACCTTGAACCATATGATACCAATTAGGTTTAAAAAAAATTGATTACTTTGAAGTGGTCTCTTAATTTATTGGCATTTGGTTATATTGCTTTTTAGGACATTAAGAATGATTTACCTATGAGAAATTAGTAGCAACCTCTTAGTTTCATCTTGGGTTGAGGATTGCATGTTAGAGGGGAATGTGAAATAAATTTTGATAGATTCTTTTGATTACAAACAAATTGATTATGGTTATTTAGTGTAGAACTTGACATTTTTAGAACATGAAGCTTATCAATATATTCTGCTAGAACCTCTGTTATATGGTTTTCATTGAATCTGAGTGTTGATGTCATAACGGAATGTCGCAATTCCTTGTGAACGGTCAATGAGATGAATTATTAGTTTAAGAATAGAATTTACTTATTCTATAGGGTTTAATGGATGTCCATTTGCAGAAACTATTCTTAATACTGGTTATGATTTAGGTAAGTCATGTTTGGCTTTAGAGATTATTGAAGATTGATTGATGAGTTTTGAGTAGTGTGGTTATGGACTTAGCTTCAATGACTATTTAGTCTTCTTATGACTCTTGATTTTGAGAAGCTAATGACTTGAAGGTTATAAGAATTATTAAACTTTTAAGGGTTATGTATACCCGATGTGATAAAACAAGACTTTCAAAAAAGATTGATATTTATTAAAGGTTTCCTGGGTTTATTGTGGTTCTTTATATCTATTGATTTGGGTTTATGTTAGTATGCTAGGAATTTAAAATTTTGATTATGTAGGGATTGTTTGCGCTCTATTCATTTCTTGATATTAGATTTGTGAATATTGAAGGGCTAAAAAGGACAATGGGATTTTCAATTATTTTTAATCTTGTAGAATGTTAGTTTATTTATGTTTTGTTGAGCTAGAGTAGTTGCATAAAGAATATTCTCACACATTTAGTCTCTAGCTTGAAGTGGTTGTTGCAAATTTCAAGAACAAAATTTTTAAAGGTGGGTAGGTTGTAAAACCCACGGTTTTATTTGAAAAAAAAAATTCAAAATTTTGGCAAGAAAATTTATTCTAGTAGGTTCCTTAAAAAAATCTAATTAAAGATTAGATCTCCCCCTCCCCCGTTTTCTTTTTCTCTCATTTTCTTTTCTTCTTTCTTTTCTTTCGTTTCTTTCTTTTCTTCCCAAGCATGTCGAAATAAGATCGTCCCTACCCTCTCCCGCCAACCACCATCCGGTCGCTGCCCGTTTATACGCATCGGCTAAAAAGAAGCGTCACGAACTGAAGGCTTCGAAGCCACAGTGTTGCTTGCCCCCTCACGCTGGCAGCCCAAAGCAGAGCCAAATTCATCGTACCCCGATGGGTTTTTGTGGGAGATTCCAGCACTGTCCAATTCCCTCTCCACTAGTAAGTTACACTATTAGATTCGTCTCGTCCAAAGGAGCAAGACCCATCGTACCTCAAGCCTGAAAAATCCATGCCACCGCTGCCTCTTGATCAATTTTGCTCCATTTTCTGGTGAACCAAGCCTTATTTTGGAAAACCAACCTTGGAACAGTGATTCTCATGTTGAGAGCTTTGTTTTGGTATAGATCTCTGCCATTGCTTTGTCGGTCAACCGTGGTCAAAGCAGGTAATTGGTGGCCAATGGCGGCCAACAGTTGACCCCGACCACTAAATTGGAGAAGATATCATTCCAGCATGTTTTTGACATTTTGGATACATTCGTGATGTCGGATTTGCGAGACGGAATTTTGAAGGCTAAGTTTGGTTATTCAAAGTTTCAACAGACTACGTTGCTCCAAATCTTTTTGCCACCAAATATCATTGTCGAAGTCAGTAGAAACTCTATTACTCATCTTTCATAATAAATTTGTAATTTGGAATTAAATTACCTGGACTTCAATATGTTATTATTATTGTTGTTGTTGTTGTGTCTATTGTTGTTAATATTGTTATTAATGTGTTGTTGTTGTTATTATTATTACTATTATTATTATCATTATTATCATCATTTTTATTGTTATTATTATATTTATCATTATCATCATCATCATCACCATCATCATTATTATTATTATTGTTATTACTACTACTTCTACTATTATTATTTAAAATTTGTTGAGTTGGTTTTATAAACATTTTGATCTTCAACTGGTTTTTATACACGTATTGAATACTCATATGTTTATTGTTGATTTGGGATTAGGATCAATTATATTATGATTGAGCTTGGTCTCGTTGATGGTTGGAATGATATGCTTATTTGACTTAAGATAACTACTTCGGGTGGTGCGTCTTCAAGTTATGGCACACCCCAATGTATTTATAGCTTATTTTCTTGTAGGTCTAATTTTTTGGTTTTAAGAAAAATAAGTAGTTATGTTGCTGAAATTTTGTGAAAACTGATTAACATGGGTAGAATGATTTAGGATGGGTTTTTAGTGGTCAGATGGATTAAAATAAGATCCAATATATGTTGAGACCTTACGTGATGCCATCGGACAACTTTTAAGGCCATCTAATGCATTCTTCAAAGTTATATCCCACGGGGTGCTCAAACTTTCTAGATCTTTCAATTCAATACCGCTGATTTTAGGTCGTGACATTTATAACTAGCAAACCTGAAGCAATAAGAACAGAACAATACAAATAAACTAAAGGAAAAACTATTGTAATTAATTAAGCAACAAAAGACATAATATTTGGCATAGGCTACATCTTACATATAGAGAAAATAAAATTAGTTCATATTGAAATTGAACAAACACCAAAATGTTCTTAAACATAACAAGAAAAGAAGAGGAAATTGGTTTTGAGAAAGAATTGAGCTTTTCTATCTCCAGAATCCATCGTCTTTTTCTCCATAATAATATCTCTCCTCTAGCTGCTTCTTTGATTAGCAAAAGACACCCAAAAAAGCCCAAAAGAGTGCTATTTATAAGTCTTAGGCCAAAGCAGGTAACTTGGGCTTGAATTCTTGTTCGAAAAATGTGGCTTCGTATCTCTAGTTTAGCTACGCGCTCCATAAATCAAGCATCAATCACACTAGACATGCTCTACAGCATCGAGCTCCCTGTAAAATATATGGTTTCAACACAGTTTAGCACCTAAGCCTTCTTCGTCATGGCTGCAGCGTACTTCAAGAATTTTTCCTTCTTCAATTTATGTTTGCTCCATTTTTCAAATAAACTAGAAAATAAAATAAAACAAATTAAAAGGAAAATAAAATTCTAAAAACTAGGTCATAATTAAGTTAAAAAAATGACCAAATCATTAGTATAAAACCAATTCATCATAGATATAGATGAAAAGAAGCTAAAGCAAATTGGGAAATACTAGAGTCAACTTTAATTTAATTTGGCTCTCGTGAAAGTGGAAAAGGAAACAATTAGGTCTTACCCATATATTCATGATACAAATTCAACAAAGAAGGCGAGAAAGTGCGATCAACGACTATTTTTAAAGCTATCATGTAACACCTCGAAATTAATTAAACGTTATTAGTGTGTAAAATGGTTGATTAGTGCACCATAATGAATGTTTTAAACTTAATTTAGTTATTTTGTGAAATTTCTAAATTAATGTTATTTTTGGATTATTTTAATGATTTTTAATTACCTTAAATTATTTTTATTTGTCATTTTAAATTTTGAAACAAAACAATTTTTCAACTGTCAAATATATCCCGTTTTACAAAACTATGGGTGGCACACAGTTTCTACATAGTGAAACCGATCATTTCTCTCTCTATTTATACTCTCCCTCTCTCTTTCTCTCCTCACTCTTGCTTCACTCTCTCTCCTTTCTCTCTCTCTCTTCTCTCCCTCTTTCTGCCCGTCGCTCTCTCTCTCTTCCTTTTTCATATTTTTGATTCAAAATCTGAGCTCAAGCCTTGCTTCTCAAGTGAATTCGAAGCTTGGAAGCGTGATTGAGCAACCATAAACTCGAATCAAAGCTTAAAAATTCAAGGTTGATTTTTAAATTTCAAAACTTTTTCAATTTTTCAATTTTCTTTGTATTTTAAAATCTAAATTCATTTAAGCTTAGAAAACCTTTAATCTAAGTTGGAGGAACTTCAAATAACTAGAATCTAGGCTTAGTTTGAAGAAAAACGGATTCGAATCAAGATTTTTTATTTTTTCTTCATTTTTTTCATTTTTGGATTTTATTGGATTTTTCTATGCAAATATCGTTTAAATTAGTTCAAAAGGGCTCTATTATGTTTTTCTACCTTCTATGAGTGTTTTGTATGCTTGGGATTTCAGAAAACAGGTTGGAATGAAAGATTTAGGCTCGGGGAGGTCGAAACCCGTGCCTGAAAAATTCTAGAATATTCCTAGTTCAGTAGGTTGAACTTCATGTTCGGTAGGCCAGATTCATACGACTAGCAGGCCAAACTTGGAAAAGTTTGACCGACCAGTCCTGGTTTGTTAGCAGGCCAAACAAAAAAGACGGACAGGCCGATCGGGTTTAGTAAAAATTTGTTATTTTTCATCTGTTTTCAACATTTTGAACTCCGATTGAGATTTTAACGTTACAATATGATTTTATAAACACAAATGGCACACTAGGACACCATAATTTAGTAACATAGGATATCTAAAGCTAGATACTGATAGATTTAGTTTATATGTTTAAGGTTGTTTGTGGTTCTACAGAGCTAGCATATAGTAGACCAAGACTGCAGTATGGGACACCGGTACGAGTATTGAGGTAGGAATTCTACCCCTTTTCTTGGTAGCCTAGTTTCAAATGATTTTGGCCTCAAAAAGATTTTTATCAAAATGTTTTCAACGATTGATTGAAAAAGGATTTTTATTGACTGTTTTCACAAACAGTAGATTGAGGTGATTTTCATAATAAACCTCATAATGAATGTAAATGAAAATACTTGGTAAATGAATTTTAAATAATAATAGAGATACGTATATGGGCATGATGCCATATCAGAGATCAGGTCGTGTAGCGTACGACCTTAGGGGCAGGTCTCGAAACCCAGCTGGACCACTTCGGTGGTGATATAATATGGTTTGCCCAGAAAAGACAAAAAGGTACTTTTTGGACGAACTGTTTCTAATAAGGCTTATTTAAATGAACTTATTTATTTAATTTTGATTTTCAATTATCTCTTGATAAGTAAATTTGGATTTAAATTATTTATCTGTTTTTAAAACATAGTCCTATTGAGCCTTTCGCTCATGTTTTATCTGTTTTTTTTTTTAAATCTTCTTCCCCCCTAGGTGGAGTACAGCTTAGGATCGACAGAGAGTCCACTGACCGGACTCGTGAGTAGTAGAGGAGTCAGAGTATGTTATTTGCGTGAAATCAAACAAGGCATGTATTACTTTAGCTTTTTTTTCTATCCTAGACTGTGGTTGTAAAGTAAATATTGTCGATACTATGTGCGTGCACAAGTTGTGGGACAGTAGGACCCAACACCTGCATTCTCCTTTTCTTTATTATTTTATCTTATTTTGTCTTTATCTTATTTGTTTAAATACTATATATGCTTAAAAGGATTTTAAATTATCACATTTTCTATAATTAATCAAATTCTTAAACTTGTGTTTTAATTAAAATTTCTTCTTAATTAACCCACTACGTCACCTCCCGTACTCTGGGGTATGACAGAATGGTATTAGAGCTCAAGGTTATGAACCTTGGGAATTGTGCATACATAGGAACGACAATGTTATATCATTGACAGTCCAAATTTTGTTTTTAGAAGTGAGAGAATGGCACCTAGATGTCGTTCAACAGCTAGCGTTGATCTTAGAAATGATAAGGGCCATGTTTGCCGCTTTTCGACAGATGGTAGCAAGGGCAAGACTAGAGGATTCTAAGGCTAGTCATTGGCATGCATACTTTAAAGAGTTCCAACGTGCATCTGTTCCGACCTTCGACGAAAATGGGGACCCACAACTGGCCGAATACTGGTTAGATTCAATTGTGAAACACCTGGATACCCTTAGTGTGCTAGCAGAGTATCGAATGGAGTTTGCAGCCTATAAATTTGAAGGTGGTGCTAATACCTAGTGGAAGCAAGCTAAACGCTTAGAGAACAATAGGAACATCAGCTAGGATAGGTTCGAGGAGCTATTCTATGATCGTTACTTTCTGCAAGGATATAGAGACTAAAAGGCAACCGAGTTTTAAAGATTACAGCAGGGTGATATATGAGTCCAGGAGTATAAGGCAAAGTTCAATGAGCAGGCTAGGTTTGCTTTATCTGTAGTGGCATCAGAGCATGAGAAGTGTATTAAGTTTCAAGAAGGGCTCAAAGCTTCTATTTGATGACAGGTGGTTGCCTTGTGACTCAAGAATTTTGGTGAGCTTGTGTCAGCAGCTATATCTATGGAAAAAGACTATGCACAATACTATGAGGATCGAGCCAAGATGTCAAGAGGACCATAGAGGAGTAGTAGGAGGAGCACCAGTAGTCAACCAACTCTAGGAAAAAACAAACAGGGCAGCATGAATAGTGGCAGTAGTAATTCATCCAGCAGTAGGCGCAGCAACCCCTACAGCTTTCACTGCCATTATTGCTTGTAGCCGAGACACATCAAGAGGAACTGCTCGATCAGGAGTGCTCGTCTAAGACTTTAGATTGGAGAAGAAGCTAGTCGTCAACCCCAGCCTCAGCAATTTCCTTAAGTCCAGTTCCATCAGTTCTCTCCCCAGCAATTGCCATCCCCAGCATAAGGACATCAGCCGTAGAACTTCCAAAGCAATGCCCCTCAATATCGAGCACCGAGTACAGCTAGCGTGCATTCACCTTCACCGCAGCAATATCAGCCGATTAACCCAAGACCAAGCAATGTTGGTAGAGGAAAAGGGAAAGCTCCAGTACAGGTTCACACCATGATGATAGGGAGTTTGGATGCTCAGACTAACAACATGGTCATCAATGGTATGATTCTGGTTTCTCAGTCCTTAGCTTTTGTTGTCCTTAGCTCTTGTTTTATTCGATACTGGTGCCACTCATTCTCTCATTTCAAGCTTTTTTGTACATGCCTTAGGATTAGAGGTAGAAGATTTTGATGACCCCTTAGTTATAGCCTCACCCTTTGGGCAGGTACGTGTGAACTCTATGTGTAAAGCATGTAAAATAAAGATTGGGGATGAGATTCTGAAAAGTGATTTAATTGTAATCCCCATGAGTTCATATGATGTAATCTTAGGAATGGACTAGTTGTCCAAGTACAATGTAGTTGTAGATTCCAACTTAGGAAAGTGACCTTAGTATCCGATAGGGGGATGGTGATCATTTACTAGGGTGGTAATGATCGAATAGTGAGTGAGCGTCACATGAAGACTTGTCTCGAAGGGTGAAAGAATCTAGCCTGTTATGCTTTCCTCATGAACCTAGAAGAAAGGACCATTGTATTAAGAAAAAGTGCAGCAATTCCAATAGTTGATAAGTTTGAGGATGTCTTTCCCGACGAGTTGCCAAGATTACCACCGCATCGAGAGATTGAGTTTAGCATCGAGCTACTTCTAGGAACATCATCGATTTTTATAGCACCTTATCGGATGGCGCCGTTAGAGATGAAGGAATTAAAAAAGTAGCTCCAGGAGCTTGCTTACAAGGGGTATATCTAGAATAGTACATCATCGTGGGGAGCACCGGTTTTATTCGCTAAGAAGCATGATGGAACCCTTAGGTTGTGTATAGACTATTGGTAGCTGAATCAAGTCACTGTGAAGAAAAAGTATCCACTAGTTAGGATCGATGAATTATTTGATCAGTTGGAAGGTTCGTGGTATTTCTCAAAGATAGATTTACGATTGAGATACCACCAACTCAGGATTAAAGAAGAAGACATCCCCAAAATAGCTTTTAGGACCTGGTATGGACACTTTGAGTTTGTGGTGATGCCGTTTGGATTGACAAATGCTACGGCAGCTTTCATGGACCTGATGAACAAGATTTTCAGGCCTTATCTAGATCAGTTCATGATCGTGTTCATCGACGGCATCTTAGTTTATTCTAAGACTTGGGAGGATCATGAACTACACCTCAAGATCGTACTTTAGACCTTGCGGGAGCACCAGTTGTAGGCCAAGAAAGAAAGTGTGAGTTTTGGCTGACAAAGGTTAAGTTTTTGGGGCACATCATCTCCGAACAAGGTATCTCCATGGACTTGTCAAAGGTAGAAGTCATAGTGGAATGGGAATGACCGAGGAACGTAGCAGAAGTTTGCAGTTTTTTAAGACTCGTAGGATTCTATAGGAAATTTGTAAAGGATTTCTCGAAGATAGCAACATCGTTGACAAGACTGATGAGGAAGAATGTCAGGTTTGAGTAGGATGAAGAATGCAAATTTGCCTTCAAAGAGCTAAAGAATCGATTGACCACGGCTCTGTTGGAATTAAAATAGGAAACACAGCGGAAGAGACGGATCGTTGACGAACAAAAATTTTCTAAAAACTTTGCTCATCAGGAATAGATATATAATTTTAATTAATAAAAGAAAGCTTTAGGAATTTTACAAACCTTTTGAAGACTATTAGGGTATCCTAGCTTTCCTCTTTGACACCACAATCTTCCAATCCAAGCCTCCACACCAATGAAAAGACGAGTGGGCGTCAAACTGCAAGAATGAATTTTTCTCACACTTTTTTGAATCTGCTATGTACTCAACACATGAGATAGCAGACCCTTTTTTTTCAAAGAAGAACTCTCAGTTTTTCTTTCAGAGTATTTTGCAAAAGTTACGTGAATAAAAAAAAACTCTAGAGATAACTATTATCTCTCCCTATTTATATCTGAGCAATTACTTATTTTCAATTGACTTTTCAATATGAAAATAATCACCATATCACATATATGGGAAAATGATATATTTTACAGGGTTGTAACTTTTTAACTTTTCCTTTCCTTTTTTTTTTTCTTTCCCGAATCACTTGGTGATTCGTATCTCTCTCTCTCTCTCTCTCTCTCTCTCACACACACACATATATATATATATAAGTAAACATGAAACGTAAAGTAACTTTACGTTTCCACTTTTTCTTTTTTTTTTTGCCAAATCACGTTTGACGTGATTTAATAACATATATATATATAATATATAAAAAGAAACGTAAAGGTAAGTTTACGCTTTACGTTTTTTTTGTTTGTTTGTTTGTTTTATATTAATATATATATATATTAATATATTATAAAATCTTATATATATAAAAAGATATGGTTCAAAACCATATATATATATGTATCTAAATTCAAAAATAAATCATATTTATTTAAGAATTAATCAATCAATTAATTAACTAATGCTCAGTCAAATGTGACAACATTTATCACATTACATTATGTGTCACAGAGAATATTTTTCTGTATCACATTAATAATTCAAGTGTGAAATAATTAATTCAGAATTCAATAATTCTAAACTAAATATGTATAATTCATTCTATGCATAAATCTATTATAGTGTTATAGAGGTGGTATTGGGGACCTATGGACCTATAACCCAAGCTCCAATAAATTTGACAATTAATCAAACTTTTTAATTTATGTGTCAAATTTATTATTTTCAATGTTACTCCACTAAAAACCTGAAACTGAACTCTTGAGATTATAGTAAAATTACTCAAAGAAAATTAGCGAGTAGTCCATTGATTTAATCATT
>CAMOHE010035961.1:0-12078 GCA_946598075.1 Artocarpus hirsutus
GCCCAAATTTAACCTTCGTGAAAGATTAAATTTTAGCGACTACTAAAAATTTCAAACATGTAGAACATTTCACGACGGTTTTTACTAAAAACCGTCGTGAAAGGCATTCCACGACGGTTTTTACAAAAACCGTCATAGAAGGCCTTGCACCTTTCACGACGGTTTTTATAAAAACCGTCGTGGTAGCTCCCGCCAATACCACGACGGTTTTCGTCTTCGCGGGCGTAACTCGCCGCGTTTTTTTTCCTTATCACGATGGTTTTTGAGAAACTGTCATTAAATAAGGGTCGTATAATCTCAAATTTGTTGTAGTGACATATCATATTTGCCCCCCTTTCATTCACAAAATTTTAGATAAATCCCCATCATTAACAAATTTTTTCCTCTAATTTATTCTTGTTAAAATTAATTTTTTATATACTTTATTAATCTTTTGTTTCTAATTTGCCCCCATTGCAATAATGTTTCTAAAATGTGCCTCTATTCAAGTATTTTTTTTTTTAGTTCTCTAAAATAATACTATTTTTTAATAAACATGATATTCATAAATACCATTTCGTGATTGCCTTACTAAAGTAATTTTCTTGATTATGTTTAAACTGAAACCTTTTTTCATGCATCTCTTTTGTAATCTCTAAATAATTTATTATCAGTTTTGTTATATCAAAATCATTTTCTCATAAGAGTTCTACTCTTTTTTTTATTAAATTAAACTCAGAAGAAAATAGTAAATCAAGAAAGAACAACTTTAAAGAAAATTTTCCATTTAAGAAGTAAATAATTCAACAAATTGAATGTGCATGTCCTTCTAACTATTTTATAGGATTGAAAGTTGATATATTAATAGTTTTTAGAGTTTTTTTTTTTTACATTCTTGCCTTATGCTTCCTTGAAAAAAAAAAAATCTTGGCTCCTCCCCCAGGTCAAAATAAAAAAATACGTATTATTTTTTAATCTTTGAATAAAATTTTTCTTCTCTTCATTTTTATTCATAATTTACATTATAAAAACTTCAATTAGAAGTTGATAAGTGCATCGCACATGTATGGACTAATTATATCTTAAATTGTTGGTAAAGAGGACATTTTTGCTGTCCAACTTTGTCACGTCATGAATAGGTCAATTATAAACTCTAAAATATGTGAAAATCTCGCACTGGGAAGTTCAAAATAGAGTGTATATAAATGCAAATATTAGAATACTGTCAAAATTAGGAAAAATGGTGAATATTTTCAACGACTAGTTTAATTAATAACAAAGAAGGAATTGGTTGAAAAAAATGTCGGGCGGTAATCAGAAATTAACAAGAATTCTTCACTACGAACACATATGTATGCATTGTATATGAAAAACTGCAGGTGAATATGCATTAAATAAAATAGTACACAAACATAAAATCTTTCATCGACTCCTGGACTCACTATTAAATGTGCATCGCTCCAGTTAACAAGTCAAATCAACACTCATCATAACCCAGATAGATCAAATAGGTCGCCCACGTAAATGTTCTCGTTTTACTGCAGTTTTGAAAATCTTAACTTTATCTTGTATCATTTATGTAACTTTTTTGAACAGGAAATTGTATTTCAAATTAAGGGATATACAAAAACTAATACGGACCTTATTACACAAGTACACTTGACCTCGATAACAGATCGTTTCTATCAGAACAATCAAATGAAGCATAAAGGGGTGGAAAACGTGTGCGTAAGGAGGGCAAAAAGCAAAGACATAACAATAATTCAGCTCCCAAATGATTCTTTTAAATTAACTCAATAATTGATGGAAAATACCAATCCGTCTCAACCAAGAGACATGTAGAACAAAGTTCACACACAACACCACAAGGAAGCAACTCTTGTATATAGTGCACACATAAACAATTTAAAAGTAGGAAGACTACCTCGATTATTACATTATATAACTTAAAAACTTACAAATATTAGAAAACAACAGCACAACGAAAATTCAGAAGCCATTATTTCAAGAAACAAAGGCAACAATAAACGAAGATACCACCATGGGCCAATGATGCAGCTCCATCAGCACTCCAAGCCCCCCATTTCAATAAGGCCTATCTCCCCTAGCCATACCCATTTCACCAGGGCCGATCGCCTCCAACAAGGCCTTTGAATCACCATATTGGTTTATGATTGGCCACGATCCAAACGCACCAAAGCAAATCTCCTCTAATCACGTCTTCCCTCATCCCATTAGGGTTCTTTCGACAACGATTCCATTTCTACAAATTTGGGTTCGTCTAGACTTGTCCTCTAATTTGCACGCACTAGACATCTTCCTCATTTTCTCCTCCTCTGTTTTCATTTTCTTTTTGTAATTTTTTGTTTCTTTTTTTTTTTTTTGGCTGCTCCTATATAGTTTAACTTTTTTTTTCTTATAACGTACTCTTAAAATATTTTTTTCCCCGTGTTGCTTCTATTAAAATATGACCATGCCAGTTTTTAATTTCACATTTTTTATCTTTTTTCTTTGTGTTTTCTTTGTTAGCTTATTGGTTAGCTTATGTTTTTAATGTACATTTTGTGTTTTATAGATATTTTGAGGCAAAAGAATGAAAAGTGGATGAAAAACATAGACTTAGGATCATTTCAGCATGCAATAAGGGAAGAAGCAGCAAATTGGCTCCCCATCGGCACTCTCTTGGCACCCTAGTTCCGTGGGGTAAGGAATTGGTGCCCAAACGCTAGACGAGCAACAAAAATCCAATATCGTGCCCCAATGCTATTTTCTCATGCCCCTGTGCATGTTTGCAAGTTTTCTCTGATTTTTGACCTAAAAAGGCTCCAAACTAACATTGCATATCTATAAATAAAACACTTAGGAACACAAGGAAGCAAAGTTTTTTTTTTTGTTTTTTTTTTGCCTTAGTTTTAGGAGTGGATAGATGAGAGAGAAGCTTCTATGGTGGCTCAAGGAATATCATTCGTGTGAAAGACTCTTCAACACCTTTTCTTCTCCTTTCTTTCTTTCTTTCTTTCTTTCTTTATTTTTTTTTATTTTTCTATGTTTTAGTTTAGTTCTATTTTTAGTTGAGGATGATTTCAAAACCTTAGACATGGATATGTGATTAATTTTAAGAATTACTTTTTAATTTTCCAATGGAGATTGTTTATGTATCATTTATATAACTTTTTTTGATAGGAAATTGTATTACAAATGAAGGATATACAAAAACTAATACTAACTGTTCGAGTTTTAAAAGTATATGTCCGATATAACCTCAAGTATAAGGTTATCTAAGTAATAAAACTCGGAAAGTTTGAGGTCGATCTCATAGGGAAAAGAAATTACAAATGTCCAATGTATCAGTTCTATTATGTTTAGCTGAAGAATTTGAAAATAAAAGTTAATTTTATTTACAATATTTACATATTTGTTTTACTTTTTTCATTGTTAGATTTTTTTAATGATTTTTGGAATTTTAACAACAAGAAATGTGACTTAAATTTGAATGGTAAATAAAACTTCAATAAGTGAAATTTAACTTAGGAGATGGAAATTTAACAATAAGTGCAATTAATTTTAAAGGTAATAACAATTTTAACAAACTTTGAGGATTAAAGGTTCAATTTGGGCAATTAATTTAAATATGTTTTAGTTTTTCTAAACTTATTTACTAAAATGGTTTAAGTATGTAATATGCCATCCTTTGTCTATAATAAATCAAGAGTTATCAAGAATTTACTATGTCAATTCATGTCTATAGTGCATCAAAAACTCATTTTTAACAAATACGTATGTTTTCAAATTAACTTACTAAAGTTACCGACAAAATTTACTATTAAGTATTTACCAGCCATTTTATGTCTATGAATAATCAAAGTGTTCTTAAGCATTATTCATGTCATCCTATGTCTATTATAAATCAAAACTTTATTTTGCAAGAATTGTAGTTAAGTTAATATGAAAATTATAAGTTTTCTAAAAATGATTTTGACATTATAACAACTTAGAAAACTTAGAAAAACTGAAAATATTTACCTTAATTTTGTCAAAATATCCCCCTCTCTTCTCAGTAAAATAGAAATTTAGAAAGACATGTTGAGAGTAGAAGCACACATATTTTTACTAAGCACAACTATTTTACAACATAGAAACTAAAATTATTTTACAAAAAACATAAAACTAAAATTTAGAAGAAAACTAACCTACGAAGAGAGAAGAAGAGAATTTTCTCCAAACTATGAAGAATGGTGTACATTACATGAAGGAAGGGGGCATTTATAGTAGAAGAAAATATACTATTTACAAGATTTTTACATTTTTTATTCATTTTTTAATTATTTTAATTATTTTATTAAAGATATTTTTAAGTGGAAAATGAGTAGGATGCAATTTAAATGATGGAGAATTTTTAGCATAATTTACAATTGACAACTCCATTTTTCCTTAACTAATTTTGATTAACAACTCCATTTTTTGTTTGTTTGTTTTTTTGTTCAAGTGTTTTTAGCTTCTGGAAGTGAAAATTAATTTGGGTAATCTAGTGCTTCACGGCACATGAAGGACGAGTAGCAGCCCTTGGATCACTGACTAACGACTTGCTGAACGGTGCAGATGGAGACAATCAAGTAAAGTCAATGCACGACTTTGACTCATTTGTTAGCCAAGAGATCTGGTCTTCGTAATCGGATCAAACGGCTTAAAAAAAAGGCACATGTGTGGGGCAAAATGCACACGATCGGCGAGGGCAGGGAACATTCGAACGGCTGGGATGAGCTGGGAATCTCGAATCCAACGGCTGATATTATGCCACATGTTCTTTCTTATTTTTATTTTTATTTTTTGATTTCTTTAGCATTTGAGGTCCCTTTTTGCCCATTTTTGTGCCATTTTTCTTGTTTTTCTTTTAGATTTCAAATCTAAAATAAAATAAACAAACCAAATTAATTATTTACAAACATAATTTTCACAATAATTAAAAATATTTATTTTACAATAAAACACACAAAATTTACTAAAAATACATAAAAATTTCTAAAATTAATAAATAACAGATATGCTATTTAAGACTCAATATTATTTTTAGAAATTAGTAGCGACATTATTGAACATATTTACAGACTCAAAACTTATTTACAAACATTTTTAAGACTCAAAGTAAAATAACCGCATGTAATTTTTATGGTTTTGATTATTTACAGACTAAACACATATTTAACACACCGAAACGACTCTAAAAATTATCAAAAATATTATTAAACATAAAGACACATTAAAATATATTTTAAAACACATTTACATATTAAGACATAAAAATATTTATTAACACAAAATGCTATTAATTAGAGGATTTAATGAGAAATAAAAGCATAAATAAATGATTTAAGCCTTAGAAAACATACACTTTTATAGTCTCATCACTGACCTAATTACACAAGAACACTTGACCTTGATAACAGATCATTTCTATCAGTACAATCTAATGAAGCATGAAGGGGTGGAAAACATGCGCATAAGGAGGGCAAAATGCAAAGACATAACAATAATTGAGCTCCCAAACAATTCTTTTAAATTAACTCAATAATTGGTAGAAAATACCACCATGGGCCAATGATGCACCTCCATTAGCACTCCAAGCCCCCCATTTCAATAAGGCCTATCTCCCTTGGCCATACCCATTTCACTAGGGCTGATTGCCTCCAACATGGCCTTCAAATCACCACATCGGTTTATGATTGGCCACGATCCAAATGCATTAAAGCAAATCTCCTCTAATCACGTCTTTTTCGACAACGATTCCATTTCTACAAATTCGACTTCGTCCAGACATGTCCTTTAACTTGCACGCACTACACTCTTCCTCATTCTCTCCTCCTCTATTTTTGTTTTCTTTTTGTAATTTTTTGTTTCCCCTATATATATAGTTTAAATTTTTTTCTTACAACGTATCTCTCAAAATAATTTTTTCCCCATGTTGCTTCTATTAAAATATGACCAGTGTTTAATTTCACATTATTTTTTTATCTTTTTTCTTTGTGTTTTCTTTGTTGGCTTATTGGTTTTCTTATGTTTTTAATATACTTTCTGTGTTTTATAGATATTTTGAGGCAAAAGAATGAAAAGTGGATGAAAAACGTAGACTTAGGATCATTTCAGCATGCAATAAGGGAAGAAGCAGCGAATTGGCACCCCAACAGCACTCTTTTGGCACCCTAGCTCTGCAGGGTTAGGAATTGATGTCCAAATGCTAGACGAGCAACAGAAGTCCAACATCATGCCCCAATGCAATTTTCTCGTCTGATTTTTGATCTAAAAAGGCTTCAAGCTTTGGAACATTGTAAATCTACAAATACAATACTTTGGAACACAAGAAAGCAAAGCTTTTTTTTAGTTTTTCTTATTTTAGGGGTGGATACATGAGAGAGAGGCTCCAGTGGTGGTTCAAGAAATATCATTCGTATGGAAGGCTCTTTAACACCTTTTCTTCTCGTTTCTTTCTTTCTTTCTTTCTTTTCCTTTTCTATGTTTTAGTTTAGTTTTATTTTTAGTTGAGGATAATTTCAAAATCTTAGGCATGGATATGTGATTAATTTTTAGAATTATTTTTTAATTTTCCAATGGTAATTGTTTATGTTCTTCTATAATTATTGTTTATGATTATTTTCTTCTTTTTTTTTATGCACAACTAAATAAGACTTGAAATTAATCTATTACTAGATTGGAATGTTTGATCGGTGATTGTGTTGTTATTCTAGTCATTAATAGTGAATTGTGGTTATTGATTATGATTAAGTTTCGTATGATTGCATGTGAAACATAATCTTGGTTAAACGAGTCGAGCTTATATCTTTCGCACCTTAATGCTTCCATTAAGTTAAATCTAGAGAGTTTGTTCAAGATTATTTAATAAAAAAAGATTAAATAAAGAGCTTGTTTTATTTAACTGCGCAATAAAGAAAGATTATAATAGCAGAGCTTGTTGTAATCTATGGTGGGTAGTTTTAATAGAGGATTGGAGATAATTTATGTGATTAATTTAATGGTTATTGTCTAATAGTGGTGATTGATCTTTTAATAAGCTTTAATATTATTGTTTTATATTATTTAATTTTCTATTATTTTGCTTTATTTAATTTTTTTAATTTAATGATTTAGTTAATAATCAAAACCTCATGTTTTGTGTTTAGTGTTGGTGTATCTTATGTTTTAAAATCGATAACTAATTCATTAAAATTATTACTCTATGGGAATGACCCTTGTTCATTATTATACTCAATATTCATGCCAAAATCATGCACAGTTTAATTCTTTTTCATTTGCTTTTTTGAAATAGTTTTATCTCCTCTCTTGCCTCTATTAAATAATTTGTTTTCCACAAATTTGTACCTACTTAAGTTTTTCCACGTAATGCTTATTATATCAAATATAATAGATATATATATATATATATATGTATGTATGTAGTACTCTTTGTTTAAAATATGTCATTACTTAGCTCTTATTTTTTCGTTTTACAACATTGCCTGAGGCCACTGCAAGAACCAAAGTCTCTAGCGATGACATTTTAAGCGTCACAAAAGATGGCAATGATGATTGCTTAGAAAAATCAATAAATATATTATAAGGCCTATTTTTAGCGATGTCATCAAGTCTAAAATGAACGCCTGGCAATAAAACTTATCAATTGCCATCAAAAGTAGACTTTTAACGATGACATGTATCATCACTAGAAGTTTGGTGAAAAAAGAATAGGCTTTTCACCTCTGAAAATGACAAATAGTGCCCAAAAACAAAGTCGTCGCAAAGAGTTTAGGCAGGAAGGGCATAATTTTGGCATGTGGATGTGCCAGCTTGAATTTTTAGCAATGTCAGTTAAAGTTGAAATTAAATTTTCACAAAAATTAAGGCGGTAATAATAAGCAAGAAAAATATATTTTTTAAGACTTTTAGTGATGACAATTGTTGTCATTAAAAGTTTTGTGATCAGAAAATTGTATTTTAATCTATTGAAACAAAACAACGTCATCGTCCTAACTTATAACGATGACAATGGAGACTTTTAAGTCATCATTAAAAGTTAACTTTATTATAGCCAACGCCAGAGCTCCTTCCTCATTTCTCCAAGTTTCTCTCTTTCTTTATCTCCTCTCTCTCTCTCTACCCTTAACCTTTGTCTAGCCGGACTGCCACCCAGCCTCGTCAACATGCAGCTACCATCGCTACCTTTACCTCTTTGTACTTTTCTCTCTCTCCTTTGCTCCACTTCTCTATCTTAATTCTTTCTCCTTTTCTTTCTTTGCCTCCATCAACCGCCGTTCGCCATCGACCATAGTCCAGCACCATCAATAACCTCCCTCTTTCCCTTCTCTTCCCTTCTTTCTTTCTTTCCTTTGCTCTTTCTCTCTCTCTATTTCTTTTTCGCTATACTCCACCAACCGTTGCTATTTGCTGCTCCCTCATTGTGTAATCACCCCACTTTTGTGGTGATTAAAATCTAAGTTTTTTGTAATTTTTTAAAAGATGTGGTTTAATTAGTTAATTTGATACATAGTTGGTTGTTAATGTGCTTAGTTGTTAATTTAATTGGTAACTTATTAATGCGATAGCTTTTAAAATTAGTTTAATTGGTAATTTGATTATATAAATTAGTTTTGTATTTAATATGTATTAAATTTGTGTATATATGTGTGATTATGTTTTGATTTTTTTTTGTAATATGTTATGCTAAATATGTTAAATATGTTTCTTTTGAATATATTATTTTTTGAAAATTTTTGAGTATATTATTTATGATGGTGAATATGTTAATTTTGATTGATATGAATACATGATGGTTGTAAATAATATGTTTTCATTAAATGTGATAACAAATGTTAGTATATAATGTATAATTGTATAATTAGTAATTATAAATAAAACAAATCAAGATTAGTACTAATTAACGATATCAAGATTATTACTAAAAGAAATTTGTAAAAGATTGCTTAATAGTAAAAAAATAAGTAGAGTAATTAATAATAATTAACCTAAATATATTTAATAAGAAATTAAAAAAGGAATTTAAAATAACGAAACAAAAATAAGTAATTATTAGAAATTAGTTTTTTGAAGGAATATTAGGAATTAAGACAAGTATTAATAAAGAACAAATATTTAATAGGTAATTATTAGCTATTTAGTAATAGTAAACTAATAATAAGTAATATGTAACAAATAAAAAATGGTTAATGGCGAATAATTTAAAAACAATAATTACTAAACTTAAAAATAATAATAATTATTAAAAATAATAATAATAATTAGATTAACAAGAAATAATAAAGAATAATTATTTAATAATGAATTATTTAGTAATTTATGAGTAACAAATATTAATGAGTAACAGTTATTAATAATAACATAAACTTGATAAAATTAGATAGGAGTTATGAAGACCTGTTACCACTATTTCTATTGAAATTCAAGAATTGGATGGCAAGTGTATTACAAAGATTAGAGTACACAATCATTTAGAATTGTACGTGCGCAAGACTATTAAGGATCTTAACCATTGGTAGAAATTTTGTGATCAATTTAGCTCACTCCAATTTTAGGTTTGTTTCCCCATCAATATTTCTTTAATATGGTTGACATAGCAAAATATATTATAATATGAACAACTTTTTTTATAGGCTAAATCCCGAATGATGCAACAAACTACAAAGAATGAAGATGGCCAACCTATCAGAAGCAAGCATCTTACTCACATCATCAATACAAAAAGGTAAAATACTATATGCATTTTTGTAAATAAAATGTCAATAATTAAACTTTAACATCAATTCAACGTTACAGATGAACCCCAAGACATGTCGGCCGCAATCGTTTATTGACAACTGGTGTGACCAACATTTTCACTAGGGTAGGGGTTGGGCCAATGAGGCTACGGAGGACCGCATATGTAATTATATTGTAGTCATCTCTTTTAATATGTAACTATTTTATAACTATTTATTTGTTAATTAATAATATTTTTTACCCTTAATTATAGGGCCAGATGGTTGACGAGAGGCAAACTTAAGTGTTGCAATCTAGTTCCAGCTCTTCCACCCCTGTCTTTGACAAGGTTGCTATTCTTGAAAATGTGTTCGTCACATAGAGGTCATCAACCTAGAGTGAGACCTAGACTGAGTCAAAGACAGTAAGATTCTAGCTCTTCCTTTTCTAGATCACAATCCAGGTTTTAGCACACATAGTTACCTCATAAACTGTAATAGTGGCTTGTACAAATACACAACAACAACTTAGAGATGGTTGGTGCCATAAGGCAAATAAATCCAGAACTTAGAGTTGAAGCCAATATTATGGTTCTACTGATGAAGAAAAGGAAAAGATAACGAGAATATAAACTCAGCGGATTAGACATTACATATTTCATTGAAGTTTGAAGATTTTGAAAAAATTTTAAACTTCTAGAGATGACAAATTTGAAAATTGTCCTCGCTATAAATTTGACTAATGTCGTACTCTATCCATTCTTTGCCCCATGAAGTAGCGACGACTGCAACTTCATGAAAACACTTGCTAAAGTTTTTCAGTGAGGAATTATTAGCAACTACAGTTTAGCGACAACATGCAATGTTTTAGTGATGACTTTTGCCATTGCTTAAGGCTTTATTTCTTATAGTAGGCTCTTGGACATTTAAATTATCCTAGGATTTGCTTTTTTGAAATAGTTTTTTTCTCAATTGCTTTTGTTAATTTTTTTTTCATAATTGGATCCCAACTTGCCTTTTTCTTTGTAGTACTTATTATATTATTTGCTGCAAATAAGACTCCTTAATTCTATTAAGAGAAAAATATACTAAACAAAAAATAAAAAAGAATACACATAAAATTTATAATGGTTCACCCTTAATGCAAGAACTATATATGCTTTCACCTGCTGTAGAAATTCATTATAATGATGAAGATTTACAAAAGTATAGCATACCCACTCTCTCTTTAGATTATTTGTCTATATATGTGTGTGTGTGTATTTTTTGAGTTACACAAATAAGCCCTACCATGTCATGACTTAGAGTTAAGGTGAGTATTGTGCCTCTGTCGATGAAGAAAGAAGAAGATAATGAGAATATAAACTTAGGGGATTAGACATTACATATTTCATTGAAGTTTGAAAATTTTAAACATCTAGGGATGACAAATTTGAAAATTGTCATCGCTACAAAGCTAGTCGACGTCATATTTGTTGGGTATGGTGCCCTAAAAGCCGTGACATTATACATATTGTTAATAAATAAATAAAGTGACATTTATTATTATTTTGGTTGATTATATGTGTTATGAATACATTTATAAACATCGAGAAGATTTCATGATTATTTATGTAACTATAAATTCAGCATATAAGTGTTATATGCTTAGGGATAAAATTTATAGATAATAATCTAAATAGTCCGTAACAATTAATTAAAGTTTGGGATCTTTAATGTTACATTACAAGTATGGTCCAATCTCATTTAGAATGAAATAGTCATTATCCAGACTATTAATGTAAAGACATTGGATTGGAGGTACTTTATATAATGAGATTATATAGGACTAGACCAGGGAAATCATGAATCTCTAATAATCATCCATTACAAATAGAGTATTCAAATTTATCACTATGTTGATCATATATTTGATAGTCTTAATTCTGAGTATTTATTAGACTCCTATTTATGACATTATGTTTTGTGACTTGCATGGTAAGATTTGTGTAAGCACAGATCATAACTTAGTATCTTAGAAATATAATGTAATAAGTAGCTGGGAATAATATTATACAGATATGGAATCCATTCCTTCCCTATAGAAGTTAGAAAAATAGTTCTCTTGAGTGATAATTTAAGGTTTGAACAGTAGAGTGCTCATTCATAATAAGATTATGAATTAACTGTTCATTAGAGAATTATTGGAACTCAAGGATAAAGATATAATAAGAGAGGTAAACGGAAATTGAACCTAGCTCTTATTATGAACTATTTATGGAGGACTGACTTATATGCAATGATTATATCAATGGACAACTCGCTAATTTTCTTTGAGTAATTTTACTATAACCTCAAGAGTTCAGTTTCAAGTTTTTAG
>CAMOHE010035962.1:0-31715 GCA_946598075.1 Artocarpus hirsutus
TGAAACTCCACCATTATCTTCTTGGAAATTCGAGTGAACTTTCACATCTTTTATAGCTTGAAGCTTGTCAGGTGTTTTCTCGATTTTTTTTTTAATGCTCTTAAAAATAAATGTTGTCAAGTGAGTGTCAATCTCATCTGATCTTTAAAGTATAGATAGAAATACCATGATGTTTGTTGACTAATAAAAGTTTGAAGAGTTGAAGAGTTGTTCGAGTTTCTCCTGTGAAATGTGCATCTAAGATAAATATTATATTCATCACTGGTGTTAGGATTATACTTCTATTGAGTTCAAGTGCCATTGTATTTGTGCTGCCTAAATGTCTGATCTTCTGTTAATTTACAATTGAAGCTCGTGATGAAAGGGATTTCAAGATCATCTCCTTCTCGTCACCTCAATCGTCAAGAGAGAAAAATAAATAAATAAAAAATAAAAACCTAGGTTGAGATGATGAAATCAGGTTCTCTATTAGAAACTTTACCTAATTTTCCAAATGTCTTCTAGAATATTGTGCTAATACGTAAGTTAAGACCTTGTTATATTTGCGCAAAGATTCTATTTCTCACTTGGAAAAAGAAATGAAACCTGTAAGAATTTTGTTACACATCAGATATTCTATCTTTGTTGGGAAACCATGTTATTGCAAAAACGACAACAAGCCATGTTATTGCAAAAACGACATGTCGCTGTTCTTATGTGAGTTTCATCATGTCTAGCCTGTTATTATTATAATTATTAATTTCCCCAAGGAATAACCCAATTATTTATAAAGGTTGCTCACATTTTAAGCGAAAAGATTGTGACAACTAGTATTTTTTTTTTTTTTTTTGCATTTTTTGGATGATTACCTACCTTACAATATTTTACCTGAGAAATGTGCAATCTATAACTCCTTGACGTGTTAGAGAACTGACTAGGTGTATTTAAAAAAAAGAATTGATAAACTACAAATATCGAGCAATTGATTTTCACTTTTGATTAATATAGGGACTATTTGGTATCATTTTTGTTTTTAATTTTTTAAAACAAAAAAAAATTTCCTTTGTTTCTATTTCTATTTTTTAATTAAAAAATGTTTGGTATTATTTATTATTTTTTTATTTTTAAAAACAAAAAATAAAATATACATTTAGTGACGATAATTTTGAAACATGTGTTTCATAAACAAGAAAAAAAAAATCATTGACTCGGTGTCATTGATGGGAATAAATTGGTGAATCGAACACACCATTGAGGACAGTGTGCTCACTTTACGAGGAGGGGCTCTATGATTAGGGTTGGGTTCTAGGATCGAGGTTGAGGTTAGGTTCCTAGAATAGGGTCGAGGTCGAGTTTCGAGACCAAGGCCGGCGTTAGAGTCAAGTTCAGAGACTAGGGTCGGATTGAGGTCGAGGTCGGGGTCGGGTTAGGGCGGGGCTCCTAGACTAAGGTTGAGGTCAAGTTTTGGAATCGAGGTCAAGGTCCTGTTCGGGGACCAAAATTAAGTTCTGGATAGGGGTCATGTTCGAGGTCATGTTTTGGAATAGGGTCAAGGTCGAGGTCGGAGTTGGGTTTCGAAAGCGGTATCGAGGTCAGGGTCGAAGCAGACAAGGATGAAAATTTCAACAAAATTTTGGAAATTTTGGTGGAAATTTCAAAAATTTCAAGGCACTAATATATCTTTCCACTATATTATCGATTTTAGCAAAACACCAAACAAATCATAAATATCGGTAAATTTAATAAAAAATATCGACATCAAAAAATCTATAGTATATTTTGTACAAAATTTCGATACATAACTGCAAAATTTTGGTGATATAGGAAATTATAAAATTTAATTAATTTTTTCATTTAAATAATCTATTGGTATTTTATACTTTCAATGAATAAATATTTGTCTTATGAGTTTACAAGAAGAGAGTGAGAAATATCAAGAATACTAACATTGGATGAAGATAATATTTGCATGAGTTTACAATCTATCAATTTGGGATCCAATTATAACAGCTCTTCTAATAAGGCTGCTCATGTTTATTATCCATATAATCAAAACTTCAGAAACTATGATAGTTATGAAATTTTTAGCTATCCTCATCCAAGCATGCCACCACCATCTCAAGCAAACAATTAGGAGAAAATCACTGTTTCCCATCCATGGAAATGCTGTGGGAAGAAGTCAACAAACCTACATGCGGCATGTTCGTAACAATAATTAGCAATACTTAAACAACATATTATGACATCGATATTGTTAGAGTCAAGATGGAATCCCAATCACATCTGAGCATCACAAAACTTTCTTTTGGTATTGATAAATATAACATGTAAATCATGTATATTTATGTTTCTTTTTAATGTTTATTGTATCTTAAAGTATTAGAGACATATTTAATATAAAACTTCTGTAATTTTTGTAATTTTTTTTAAAATTTCTAACGATATTAATATTTTTCTTTAAATTTTTGTAAAATTAAAGTATCGATATTTTCACTAATACCAATATTTTTATCCTTGGAGCCGAATGCTTAGACTAGGGTCGAGGTAAAGGACTGGGGCTATGGTTGGGATTCAAGGCCGAGGTCAGGGTCTAGTTTTAGGATTTGAGTCAGCATAAAGGTCATGGTCAGGTTTCAAGACTAGGTTTAAGGTTAGCTTTTGGGACAGGGGTCGAGGTCATGTTCTCAGACTATGGTCAAGGTCAAGTTCAAGAATAGGAATGTGGGTGGTCAGATTTTAGGATCGAGGTAGGGTAGGGTTAGTTTCTTGGACTGGAACTGGGACTGAGGTTGGGCTTAGGGTTTGATTCTAAGATTAGGCCCAAATCATGGCCTTGGTCCTAGAACCCTACCTCGACCCTAGTCTCAAAACCCAACCTTGACCTTAGTCCTAGAAGTCAACATTAGCCTCGGTCCCAAAACCCAACTTTGACATCAACCCTAATCTCAAAACCCTAACTCGACCTGACCCTTAGTCTTAGAATGCCACCCCAAACCTAATCCTAAAAGCTAACCTCGATGATGGTCTCAAAACCTAACCTCAACCCTAGTCCCTAAAGTCGATCTAGGCCTCAGTCCTTGAACTTGATCTTGGTCTTGGTTCGAAAACTCGACCTCGGCCTTTGCCCTGGTCCCGAAACCTAACCCCGACCCCTATTTCAAAACATGGCCATGACCTTGGTCCTAAAAACTGACCCCGACTATAGTCCCAAAAGCTGAACCCAACCTTGGTCCCTAAACTCGACCTTGACCCTGATCCTAGTCTCGAAACCCGACCTTGACCCAGGTCTCAAAACCTGATCCCTATCTCGGCCCCTAAACCTGACCTCAACCCCATTCCTAGAACCCGACCTCAACCCCCAAATCTCGATGGCTATATCAACTTATTGGACTATCATTAATTGTTGGCAACCTTAGTAAATATTTGGTTGATCACTACCTAAGACTCCGTTTAAAAAAATATGGAAACAAGAAGATTTTGCTTCCATTATTTAAAAAGTTGATAGCAATTTAAAAAACAAAAGAGTAAAAATGAGTTACAAAATGTATTTTAAAAATTTTTTTTCACTTTTTTATTCAAAAAACAAAGCACTATTTAAATAAGTGATATCAAACAGACCCTTAGTTTGGTTTGTTATGAAAAATGAGAGATAGATATGCCCCTTCACCCCTATACATCCAATGATGCACAAGATTCAGATTCCAACCAAGATGTGGAGATAAAGCTAAAAGTAAGGCTTTTATTGGTTTGATTAGCGGTTTTCAAAATTTCAAACTGCCAAACCGACCAATATTTTCATATATATATATATATTTAAATAATTGTTGGCATTTCTTATTACATGTGAATGTGTGTCATTTTGTTTTTATGACTTTAGTAATGTTTTAGCAAGTTAAAAGATACAAAGAAAAGTTTAATAGTTATTTTATAGGGCATAAATTTTGTACGTATAAATAGTTATTCTATTTATAAGTCCAACTCATCTGATAATTTCGTTTCTCTAAAAAATAACGGACTATACAACAACCAAGGCTCATTGAAATGTCCTTGTATGCATTTAATTTCTCAAATGAATAAAATACATTTAAGGAGAAATTGAGTTTTTATAGTTTATGTGGCATAAGTTGTTTTCCCTAATGCTAGGAAAATTGTCTCATCAAATTGACAGTCGTCAAACCGTATGATAAAAAGATCATCCGTCAAAGATTCAAGATATTTAATTATTGATGGGGATTCAAATCCAACATAAATTCTCAATCTCCTTTGACGACTCATCTTAGTGCGATGTGATGGAGCAATTGTGGCATATACTATGTAACCAAAAATTCTTGGATAGGAAATATCTGGCTCTTTACCAGAAACAAGCTATAATATGGAGTATTTATGATATGCAGTTGGTCTTATGTGAATAAGTGTTGAAGCATGTAATATGGCATGTCCCCAAGTAGAACTAGGCAATTTTGTTCTTATAAGTAAAGTACTAGCAATTAATTTCAGCGTTTTAATAAAAGATTCTACTAATATATTTTGCGTATGCATGTGAGCAACAAGATACTCAATAGTAAACCAAATTGACATGGAGTAATCATTAAAGACTTGGGATGTAAATTCTCCCACGATGAATTTTCTTAAGTGTATAATCCAAAAATTGTGCCCATAATTGAATTATTTGTATAAGGAGTTTTGCAAGTAGAAAAAAAAAACCCTATGACCAACATGTTGATGCATCTATTAGTTCTATGAAAAATATTGAAATGATCCACATGATGGAATAATAGGCCCGCATATATCTACTTGTATTCGTTCTAAAAATGTAGGAGATTCAATTGTAACTTCATTGGGGATGGCCTTATATTCAGTTTTCCTTGAAAACAAGCAACACATGGAAAGTCTTTGGACAAAAGAATCTTTTGGTCCTTTAAAGGATGTCTATTTGAATTTTCTAGAATCCTTTGCATCATTATCAAACCTGAATGACCTAAACGGTAGTACCAAAGAAAAAAGTTCCTTGAATCAGTGGATTCTTGGTTCATCACAAGATAGGATTTAATTAGATTTATAAATATATAGTACAATCCGAAAGAATATGTTGGTAGCCTTTCTAATATTTTTTTGTTTCTTGAGACATTAAACATAATATAAAGATATTCAACGACTTTCTCATTTGTTGTCTCAATATGATAACTATTACGACGTATATCTTTAAAACTAAGTAAATTTCATTTTGATCTATTAAAATACATTGCATCATTATTTATATTTGTACCATTGGGTAATAATATATTAGCTCTTCCAAAACCTTCAATAAGGTTTGCAACACTAAATATTGTACTGCCATTAGCTTCAACTATTACGAGATTAGAAAAATATTTTTTTTTTCCTTTCAGAATAGCATGTGCTGTTATAATGTCTGCTAGACAAAAGGCTTCACCACTAACTTTAATACCGGTGGAATTGAAAAAAAAAAAAGATGATAAGAAAATAATAAAACAGAATCTGTTTATATTTCTTTATATAAAACACACTGAGATTACAAAACACAATAAAAAGCACACAAAAAATTACAAAGCACACTAAAATGAAATGTACACCAAAACACACTAAAAATTATGGATCATACCAGAAATAAAAACAAACTAGAAAATTACACGCTACGGATAGATTGATTTGAGAACATGTTTTTCAAGCCATATTGATGTTTCCCTCACTAATCAAATTCTTAAAATTCCCATTATGATTCTCAAAAAAATTTGCAATGCCTAAGTGTGTAAATTCTGCTAGATTATGGTATTTAGCAAAATTTGTCTTAACAAGGTTTGTCTTTATACCTTTTCCTTTCTCTTTCAAGAAAGCTTGGTAAAAATGAACAAGGTGTTTAGAAATGCATGTACGTCTCTAATGTCCTTTCATGCCACATTTAGGGCAAGTGTCTTTATTATTCTTGAGGGCTTTATTTTAAAAACTTTTTTCTTCTTGTTTCTCCTCTTTCTTTTCCCATTTTTGAGGGTGAGATGCAACCTACTTGAAATTTGAGGAGTTTTGGTTGTAATAACTGCGACCGCGTCCACAACCACAGCCACTATGCAACCATACCCAGGATCTTTAACATATGTCGCATTCGCTTTAGGGAATAGCATTGATTTAGTTAGGCGAGATTGATGATTTTTCATTTGTAGTTCATTATATTGTTTGGCAATAAAAAGACATGATATGAATTCAAAATATTTGTTAAAGCCTTGCTATCAATATTTCTATTGCAAAAGCACATTAGAGGCATGAAAAGTAAAGTATGTTGTTTCTAACATGTCTTCATCAGTAACACTTTCTCTCCTCAATTTCAATTGAGAAATAATTTTAAACATTACAGAATTATACTCGCTCACAGTTTCAAAATCCTGCTATCACATGTGCATCTAATTATAGTAAGCAATAGAAAGTATTACAGCCTTTTGGTGGTCATACCTTTTCATTAAATTATTCCAAAGGAAATATGGATCTTTACCATCAAATATTCAGTTTTCAATCCTTCATGGAGATGGTGATGAAGGAATTTCATTGTCTTTAGGCGATCTAGTGAGGATGCCTCATTTCCTTCTTTTATTGTATTTTCAAGTTTCACATCATTAAGGTGGATCTCAACATTAAGAGTCCATACCAAATAATTATTGCTAGAAATATTAAGGGCAACGAACTCGAGCTTTGTGAGATTTGACATTATGATAACATTATAGGACAAATATATGATAAAGTTAATAAAAATAACAACAATAATTAAAAAAAAATTACAACAATATATTGTTGTGATCATAATACGTGACAGGAAAAATAAATACCTTAACCATCAAGTAAATATTTTCATAATATGGCAATTTATTAATAATCATAAATTCATCAATTAATGATAAAATAAAAAGAAAAAAATAATATAAAATGAAGATAAAACACAATAGTTAATTCTCAATAAATCCGTTCCTAATAATTATGACACATTTAAAATACATATAACGCATATAAGTCAATTATTGGAAATGGGCATACCAATTGAACATATTAATATTGAATGATGAAAAAATAAAATTGAAAAAATGTTGTTATTACAGATACGTAATATGCATGAATTAATAACCATGGACAAAAAAAATCAAAGGAAAAGCTCGGTAGAATCACATATTAAAGTATGAAAATCAAAAGTTAATGATCAAAAGAACCACAATCATCTATGAATAATATATAATAAGATTCATGTTAAAAACATTGAAAAATAAAGTTAGTTACAAGAAAGATTCCAAAGACTATATATACACACACACACACACACATATATGCATATGTGTCTGCAATAATTATTAAAGTATATAGATATGTAATATACAAACATATAAATGTGAGAAAGAGATGATTAGGATATGTAAAACAAAGTCATGAATATAAGGGATGATCAAACAACATATAAAAAGGAATTACCTTTAAAGACAGAAATGTGTTTGAATGAATCACAACACTTAAAGAATAACAATAGAACTCATACTGATAACGTGTTATAAAACAAAGCAAAATATAACAAAGGACTAAAGAGAACAAGAGAGAAGACATAAGAGAAAATGAGAGACAAAACAACTTTCTATACTTTCACTTGTGAGGGACAAAATACAAGCTTAACTCAACCTTTATTTATATGCCAAGAATCATAACTAGAGGTAATACTAATAGACATAACTTACACAAATTACATATACAATTAAGAGAGAAATAACGCATAATATTAAGGGGAATTCACTAGTGAGATATAAGGTCTAAATGTGAATTGTAAATTCACAATGAAAGCATTTCATGTAACTTTTGGAATACCAAGAGATAACATCCACATAACACTTGATTCACAGCACTTCCTCTTGGATGTCTACTATATAAAGCATGTGCCTCATTAAAGACTTACTAAGAAAAAAACGAGATGGGAAAAAATTCTAGTGAAGGAAAAAAGAGTACATAACTCTTATACGCTCTGTGTTTAGAACTGCCTCATTTAAAAGTTTTTTAGAAAAACCAATGGGACAAAAACTAGGCTAAAGGAAAAGAGCATAGTATACAGTGTCTCCCTTTTATGTCAACATTTTTTCTTTAAAGATCTTTTACTCAACACATACCAATTTTGTGAGCAAACTTCTCAAATGTTACTATGAAATGTGCTTTGTTTTGTCGCTTTTTATGTAATCTCTTTTGAATCGGGCGATACAAGCTGTATTATCTTTTGAGTCGGGTGTCACAATCTACCTTCCTTAAGAATTTTCATCCTCAAATATCAAAACCATCATGGTGGTTCTTCTTCATTTCCTTTCCTTACTTATCATATTGTTAACTTTGCTATGTGTTTTCATCACAAAAACCTTGACAAGAGATATGCTTTTATTTTCTATCATCCTTTTCATTCATAACATACTTTCTTGCATCGATACTTTCTTAATAAAAACTAAGTCTCTAACTTGGAACTTCATAAACTTTCACCATTTCATTGATATATTCCTTTCAATTGTAACACTTCACTTCTATTGCACAACTCTATTCTTTCAACATTTGAGCATAGTTTCCATCTATCTAAGGATTTGGCATTCTACTAATGAATGCTATTCTTGAAAGTAGGGTTCATATACATTCGATTCATATCATGTTATCAGAAGATCAGGGTCATCCGACTATAAAATCCATGATTTTTCAATATTATGTTTGTTCTAGAATCTCATTTTTCTATAATTATTTCGTAACATAATAATCTCTAGCTTTTATCCTCTAATCCATGAGGCTTTTACTAATAGATTTGCCATCATTATCTTGATTGTGATTCCCATCCGGGCATGTGCGAGCTTGTTAGCATATTTCAGCTCAGCTATGGAATGCTTAAGCTTGAAAAAAATTGCATAGTTAGTCAGCTAATGTTTGGTTGCTCTCAGGCACTTTGCTTCATAGAGCATCAAAAATCACCTTTGAATTTCTGTTATTCCATTATCTTGATCTGCTTGTCCTCATTCTACGTATAGTTAATATCGAAGACTTTATAAGGAGTAAGATTCGCTCAAACGGGGAACACCATTGGGTGCAAAACATTATAACATATTGTAAGCTCACCCTCTTGGTTTTGAGCAATCGGGCCAACTGTTGACCATCATTGACCAGTTTGATCATTACTGACTTAATACCGCTGATGGATGATGACTACCGTCGATTTGCTTAAATACTTTAACTGATAAAATAACATACATCCTTTAACCTTCGCCTTCTCATTGTTTATCCAAGAGTGCCGACGTCAAGGACTATGTACCCAACACTAACACATAACCGTTAAATATTAACTTTTTTGCTTACTAAACTTAACTTGATGACTTGAGCTATGGTGAAACGGACATACAAAAGTGGGAAACAGGATGGCAAGATGCCGTTCTAATAACACTTTCTCTGCCTAATTTCAATTGAGAAATAATTTTAAACATTGCGTTATTATACTTGCTCACAATTTTAAGATCTTGCAATCGCATGTGCATCCAATTATAGCAAGCTTTAGGAAGTATTAGAGGGGTTGTTTGTTTGGAGTACTCTTTGTACTCGATGAACTCAAATTTAGATTTAAGTATTAAGAATCCTTTGAATACGTATTTGTTTCTCCAAAAATCTGAATCCTTTAAGTATCAAGAATTCAAGTTTTTAAAGTTCTAACTCCCCTTAAACTTTTGATACTCGGATGTTTATGCTATAGTAAAAACTAAAATTCTCTCTCCTATATTTGAGAGAAAAAAATCATAACTTCAACATTTGATATCCAATTGAGATGATTCTTTTTTCATTATGTTTCTAGTGAAGAGAAGAATAAATTAAGATCCATATTGTATATTTTTTGGGATCATTAACATTAAGATTTTGTTAGATTTGTTAATAAATCAAAAACTATTTTCACTATCTTTCCAAACACATATTCTAATTTTATTTCATACTCAGATTAAAACTTAAATGCACATCCAAATGACAATTCGGATAACAATTTAAATCACTAACTCAAATCCTAATTCAAATCATACTAACTCAAATCAAATCACTAATTTGAATCCACCTACAAAACAGACCTATAGTCTTTCGGTGGTCATACATTTCCTTTAAATTATTCGAAAGGACATATGGATCTTTATCATCAAATATTCAGTTTTTAATCCTTCGTGGAGACAGTGATGAAGGAATACAATTGTCTTTGTGCTATCCAATGAAGATGCCTCATTTTCTTCTTTCATTGCATTTCCAAGATTCATAGCATCAAGGTAGATCTTGGCATTAAGAGTCCACGCTAAACAATTATTGCTAAAATTATCAAAGGCAACGAACTCAAGTTTTGTAAGATTTGACATTGTGATAACATCATAGGACAAATATATGATAAAGTTAATAAAAATAACGACAATAATTAAAAAAATTACAACAATACATTGTTGTGATCATAATGTGCAATGGGAAAAATAAATCCCTTAACAATCATGTAAATATATTGATAATATGATAATTCATTAATAATCATAAATTCATCAATTAATGAAAAATAAAGAGAAAATAACAATATAAAATGATTATAAAACACTATAGCTAATAGTCACTAAATCCATTCCTAATAATTATGACACATTTAAAATAGATATAATGCATATATGTCAACTATTGCAAACGAACATAACAATTGAACATATTAATGATGAATAATAATACAATAAAATTGAAGCAATGTTGTTGTTATAGATACATAATATGCGTGAATTAATAACCATGGACATAAAAAAAGTCAAAGGAAAAGCTCGGCAGAATCACATATTAAAGTATGAAATCAAAAGTTAATGATTAAAATAACTACAATCATCTATGAATAATAAATATAATGAGTTAAAAAATGTTGAAAGATAAAGTTAGTTGCAAGAAAGATTTCAAAGACTATATATATATATATATACATATATATACACACACACACTCACATGTACATGTGTCTACAACAATTGTTAGAGTATATAGGTATGTAATATACAAACATATACTTGTGAGAAAGAGATGATAAGGATATGTAATTCAAAATTATGAATATTTGGTATGATCAAATAACATATATAAGGGGACTATTTTTAAAGACAGAAATATATCTAAATGAATTACAATACTTAAAGAAATCACAATAGAACTCGTATTGATAATGTGTTATAAATAAAACAAAATATAACAAAAGACTAAAGAGGACAAGAAAGGAGACACAAGAGAAAATGAGACAAAACAACTTTCTATACTTTCATATATGAGGGATAAAAATACATGCTTAGCATAATCTTTATTTATAGGCCAAAACTCATAACTAGAGGTAATAGCAATAGATGTAGCTTACATAAGTTGCTTATACAATTAAGAGAGAAATAATGCATAAGACTAACAAGAATTCAATGGGGAGATAATGAGGTCTATATGTGAATTGTAAATTTGCAATAAAACCTTTGCATGTAACTTATGGAATACCAAGAGGTGACATCCACATATACACTTAATTCACAACACTAGCTTAATTATTGTCCCCCATTTACCTATTAATTAATAACTAATTTCTTATTACTTGTATAAGCTTAAAAGGCATAGATATTTAACCATTTTTAAAGCTTATTTATCTCATTAAGACTGTTAATTTATCATTAATTAATTGTCAATTCAATTACACTTACTCTTATCTTGACTGGTCTAAGTAGGAATTTTTATCTTTTTTCTTCTTATGTGGCCATCTTAGATACTAAGGGAAAAATCTATTTTTGACCCTGCTTTTGGCAATTTTGGCAATTTCACCCTCCTAGACTTTAACTTAGCTTTGTTTGGTTATCATTAAACTTTTAAATCAGAAAAATCTTAAACACAAAGTCCTGCATAGAGCTGATTTTCTTCTAGATTTCTTGATTTTATAATTTTGTACTCGATAAATTTCTTTTTTTACACTTTTGACTCGAAAATGTAAAATTCTTCATTTAGGTCTCAAATGTCACTTTAGGTAAAATATTTTGGGTTTTATAGCATAATAATTTTAGGTATTCTTACTGCCCTTCTATGTCTCTTTTCGATTCCAATTATTTTTTTCTTTTGAGTCCAAAAACCAAAACACATAAATTTTGGTGCATAGTTTCAAAAAAATTCATACTATGAGCACCAAATTTCAAATAAGAACAACTCTAGCTACAAGCAATCTTTTGAGCACTTCAAGACACTAAATATTCTGGGGACATTAAATAATCATGTGTACAAAGTTTACAATTTTTAAGGTAAAAACGTAAACTTTTTTAAACTAAGTTTCTTTTTTTAAAAAAAAAAAAAACCTAGTCTAATTAAAGCACCTTATAAACATGTAAAAATCACCATTATGACATAATATGGCTAATCCTAACATACACCACAAAAGTACACACAAACGTTATTATTTCACGCAAAGCAGGCAAACATGAACTTCTCTTCATAAGAGCATTATATATATATATATATATATATCTTATTTTTATTTTCATATTTACTATTACCTTGAGATCAAAGTAAGTATTATCTCTTTTTCTTGTTTCCTTGTGAGTCATTGGATCTCCTTGTAGCTAAAATTAACCAACATTGAAGTTTAGTGACAAATCTCACTATTTTCCATGAATTAACTAGACAAGAGATCATTTATGTTACCTTGACAAAAGCTCCTAAGTTGCTCTTTAGCCAAGTTTGGTCTTGAATATATTTGGGGAGCTTTGGGTAGAATAACTTTGTGAGAAATTGAACAATGTAGAAAGGTTTTTCAAGTTTGGAGACTTGAAGGATTAAAAGAAAGTGGTGAAGGGAGGAAATTTGGAACAACACCTTCGGTTACTTATACAGATACTAGTCAAAAGGCACACACTCTATACATGCAAATTAAGCAAGTAAACAAAAAACATAAAAAATAAAATTGAGAAAAAATAAATATGTATGAGAAAAGAACACGATAGAGAAGAAACAAATATGTGTGCCAAAAAATTACAAGAACAGGAAAGAAGGTGGGAGAAAAGGGAAAGAAAAAAAAAACTAAAAGGGAAAAAAACAACATTTTGGCTTTTTTAAAGGTGGGAGTGCCATCAGAAGCCTATTCTCGCTTTATATATTTGTTAAAGATCACCCATTGGCTAAAATGCAAAGCTTTCCAAGGGAACAAAAAATGAAAAGCTTTCCTTGGGTATAAATCCCTCCTAGAATCGTCTCCACCAAGTGAAGGGCTTTCTTCACCTTTTTTTTTTTTTTTGGGTGCAATTAAGTGGTATGGTATTGGCTGAGTAAAACAAGGAAATTGGAGTTGTGGTGCCTTTAAATTTTCATATATAAGTTTATCAATAATAATATGTTTCCATTTTATTATACTTATAACTAAAAGGCTTAAATTTTTTAATTTAAATTTTGAGTTATTTGGTATAGTTTGATGGCTTGATTCTTCATGGAAGAAGCTCAATATGCTAAATTAATAAAAATTTATAAGTTTATCTGTATTAATTTTCATTTGGTTAAAGTTAATTGTGTTACTTTATTTTATTTAGTTACGTTTAGAGTTATTATTTCAAAACTACTAATTTTTTTAGCAATTGCATGACATCAGGTTGTTAAATAAGTTGTAATATATATATATATATATATATATATATATGTATATGAGTTTTAGTATTAATTCCTTACGATACACATGTGTTTAGGGGATCTTTATTTGTCGTTATTTTTTGTGTGTATCCAATGTCTTCATAAGTTCGTTGCTTTTTACAAATTTTATTATTTTATTATTATTATTATTATTTTTTTTTTACTTCCACTAGCTCATATATAGTACTTACTTGGACTCCTCAACATATTTGACCACATATAAGGATGTCATCGGCATAAGCAGGGCACCCATAAAAAAGATGACAAAATTTCTAATGAAAAACTCGTTCTAGACCGTACTCTAGCTGAGCTTCTCTAATAATTCTCTAAGGTTGTGTTTGTTAACATATGAAAGCACCATATTGTATAATTATACATTAATGGAATGTTTGTTATTATCATTGTATTGTATAAGTTAATACATATAGTAAATTAATACGTTCTATATTATATTATAGAGTACGGTTGATATTTGGATTCCAACACATGTATATGGTAAAATACAATTTTTGAAAACAAAAATTTACCCTCAAATTTTAAAAATTTTAGATTTTGATCCAATCTTGTGTTGGACTCCAAAAACAAACCATATTTTTTTGGGGGTAAAAAATGAATATAATTTTTAAAAAGTTTTGGGGGCTAAAATACAATTTTTAAAAATAAAAATTTACCTTCAAATTTTAAAAATTATATTTTAACCCTCATTTTTAAAAAATTATAATTTTAAATTTTATATTTTGATCCCTTAGTTTTGATAAAAGTTATAATTTGACCTTTTATATAATATATTATGCACCAAAGACCATATTGTATTATAATAATACAATACAATACAATAAAATACACTTTATATAATACAATACAATTTAGTCTACCAAATATAGCACAAGTGACAATCTGTTACAACTGACAATGTTGTTGCAACCTTTAATATCTATAACCAACAAATCTTCTCCACCATCGAAAACTCTTATCACACTTTCAAAAACATTATTGTTCAAGTTAAACTTATGTCCATGCAAATCAAGACTTCCTTCGACAGGATCAAATCTCTTCATAATAAGTAAACTAAACCCCCTTGCAAACTACATTTTTTTCATACCCAATAGCTTCCCAAAACCCATCTCCCTCACTAACTCCTTTATGTCGTGGTCGAGCAACTTCACAACTGAATATAATCGTATAGACGAACACCTTATTTCCCACTTAACATTCCGGCAAGGACATTTAGCTTGTCCATTCTTGTTTTCCCCCATTTATTTGACTCCACGATATATGTAATAATATTGATCAAATAGCTATTGAATAATACTATACAAAAATGTATATAAATTATCCGAATTTAGGATAAATATCTGATTAGTGAAGATAGAGTGGATTGTGTTACCCCGCCTTATATCTAATTTTAATTTGACAACTAGTTAGTACATCAATAACTTGGGTTATCTTGAAAGCTAACTTTTTTTCTTTTAACTGGGTTTTACTCCTTTATTTCGTTTTCTTTCCCCTTTTTGTCTTCAGTTTTCATTGTCTAAAATCCCCACCTTTCATATTTTCTCATTTGTTTGTTTGGGTTACTTCTATCGCATTAACAGCTAATTAGCCTATAAATTAATACCTTTTTTTGAATTACATGGTTTTCTTTTTTAAGAAAACAGGTCCTTTTTTATCCACAAACGAGAACAAGCTCATCAACAAAGATGAAGCAATAAGTGAAGCTCTTCCTCAGCATGAAAAAGCCATTTGACAATTGACCCTTCATTAGACTTCACACATTGAATGCATATATTTCTCAGACAAGAGGGACAATAACAAACAAAAAGAGCTATACTCCATAAAACCACAAAGCCAATGAAAAGAGGAAAAATGGAGAAACAAAAAGAAATGGAAAAAAGATGATCATAGAGAGACAAAACCCACCAGATGTTGGAATTAAATATGAAACGCAGCAGAAGGAATGGATCGTTGACAAACAAAAATTTTCTGAAAACTTTGTTCATTAGAAATAGATAATTTTAATTAATAATAGAAAGCTTTGAGAATTTTTTCAAACCTCTTAAAGACCTATCGAGGTATCTTAGCTTTTCTCTTTGACACCACAATCTTCCAAGCCAGGCCTCCACACCAATGGAAGGACAAATAGGCGTCAAACTGTAGGAAAAAATTAACCTCATACTTTTCTGGATCTGTTATGTGATAGCAGACCTTTTTTTTTCAAAGAAAGAACTCTCAGTTTTATCTCTCTGAATATTCTATAAAAATTATGTTCAAAAGATTCGTTGAAATAACTGTTATTTTTATCTTTTTACATCTGAGCATTTAGTTATTTTTTAATTAATTTTAATAGTTTAAATTTGAAATAACCATCCTATTAGATATATGGGGATGGGAAAGAAATATACTTCACATTCTTTATCCTTTTTTTTTAACCGAATCACATTTATCCTTTAAATTTTATATATATATAAAATATATGGTTACATTCTTTAATAATATATATATATATATTATAATTTAAAAAAGAGAATCACCTAAAACATGATTCTAAATATATTTTATATATTTAGAAAACAGTTCACGTAAACATTATGAAGATATTCGTATGTATATATAGTGTATATATTATAATTAAATCTTATATATATATATATTTAAATTCAAAAATAAGTTATATTTATTTAAGAATGATTTTAAATTAATTAATAATTTAATTTTGTGTCCATACATGAAAAGATAAAGTATGGACCCACCATACATATGTCCATAAATATGTCCCACACAAAATTAAAATTATTTTTAAATAATCTTATTATTCAAATATTAGTAATTAATTAATTTTGAAACATATTTAATTAATCTCATTAATTAAACAATCAATTAATTAATTTAACTAATGCTCAGTTAAATGTGACAACATTTATCACATTATAATATGTGTCACAGAGAATATTTTTTTATGTCACATTAATTACTCAAGTGTGAAATAATTAATTCAAAATTCAATAAATCCAAATTAAATATGTATAATTCATTCTATGCATTAAATCCAATAAAGTGTTATAGAAGTGACATTGGGGACCTATGGACCTATAACCCAAGCTCCAATAAATTTGACAATCAATTAACCATTTTAATTAATGTGTCAAATTTATTAGTTTTAGCATTACTCCACTAAAAACCTGAAATTAAACTTTTAAAATTATAGTCAAATTACTCAAAGAAAATTAGCGAGTAATCCATTAATATGATCATTACAAATATATCAGTCCTCCATAAATAGTTCATAATAAGAGTTAGGTTCAATTTTCGTTTACCTCTTTTATTATATCTTTATTCTTGAGTTCTAATAATTCTCTAATGAATAGTTAATTCATAATCTTGTTATAAACGAGCGTTCTATTGTTTAAACCTTGAATCATCACTCAAGAGAGCTATTTTCTAACTTTCATATGGAAGGAATGTATTTCATATCTATATAATATTATTCTTAGCCATTTATTCCATTATGATCCCAACATGCTAAGTTATGATCTGTGTTTAGACAAATCTTACCATGCAAGTCAAAAAACATAATGTCATATATATGAGTCTAATAAATACTTAGGATTAAGATTGTCAAATAGATGATCATCATAGTGATAAATTTGAATAGTCTATTTCTAACGGATCATTATCAGATATTCATAATTTATCTAGTCCAGTCCTATATAATCTCATTATATAAAGTACCTTCAATTCAATGTCTTTGTATTAATAGCCCGGATAAGACTATTTTATTCTAAATAAGATTGGACCATACTTGTAATATTTAATTAAAGATCCCAAACTTTAATTAATTGTTACAGACTATTTAGATTATTATCTATGAATTTTATCCTATGCATATAACATTTATATGCTAAATTTATAGTCACATAAATGATCATGGTATTTTCTTGATGTTTATAAAAGTATTCATAATACATATACGCAACCAAAATAATTATAAATGCCACTTTATTTATTTATTAACAATATGTATAATGTCACAGCTTATAGGGCACCAAAGCCAATATCTGACACAAAGCCCTGTCTTCATTGGCTTTTTAAGCTTCCTTGTTGTTTGCCCTATGTTCAAGTTTGACGAGGTAGAAAGCATTATTTTATCCAACTGTTCGCTTCTAATAAAATGCCTTACCTTTTTTAAAAATATATATATCATGTAAAATTTAAATTTTTTAACTTTATACGATAGTTTTTTTAGAAAATCATAATCCAAATATTAATTATAGTTACATTTGTTATTTTAAATTATTATTATCATTATTAATCTATTTATTATTTTCAATATTATTAATAATTATTACCTTAATGATGGTTAATTTATATTGATATTTTAACTATAGTAATAATAATGATTTTGTTAGTTATTATTCTTATTATCAAATAATAATAATAATAATAATATTATTATTATTTTTATTTTTATTATTATTTACAATCTTATTAATATTATTATAATACTATTAATATTATAAATTACTAATAATATACTATCATATATTACTAATATGACACTTATAATTATATAATTATAATTCTATGATTATTAGTAACACTAATATTTATAATTCTGTTTCGAAGCTTACATGACGATTTTTTTAGAAAACCATCATGCAAGCTAGAATGCACAACCGCATCAAAGAAGCTCACGGTCGTGCATGGCGCTTTTAGCTTTTTTTATTTTTACATTATATTTATAAAAACCATATTTATATTTATTATTGTCAATATTATTAACAATTATAAGCATTATGATAGTTAATTTATATTGATATTTTAAATATAGTAATAATAATTAATTTATCAATTATTATCCTTATTATTATCAAATAGGATTATACAATAATAATATATTATTTACAATACTATTAATATTATTATAATACTTTAATATTATAATTTAATATTGTTCATATATTAACATATTATTATATCTTTCTATTATTGTTGCCAATACTATTATTATCCTAATTTTTATTAAAAAGTTAATTTATATTATTATTATTATTACAATATTATTATAATTAAATATTATTATGATTATTATATATTTCTATTAATATTAATATTAATATGATATTAATATTTAGTTTTTTCCCCAAACATTTTAATTTACTTATATGTGTAGTTAAACTTGAGAAAATAGGTCAAAATGCAAAGAAAAGGCAATTTTTGCTTTGAACTATCAACATGATTTTGCACCCTAGTGCAAGGAATTCATAGTAGTCACATGGAAAGACAGTGCGAAAGCACATACGTATTAAAAAATCTCATGGCCGCACATGTTTCAGCCCATTTGTTATGGGATCCAAAGGTTTTGGAGCAACTTGATGAAGTTCAAATCGATCTAAAAAATGAAAGACGTGTAGAGAAGATTGGGTCACAACTTGACCCCAAGGTAAAATCCCAAATTATTGATTTCCTGAAAGCTAATAATGATTGTTTCACATGGTCCTATGCAGATATGCTAGGAATTGATCCAAGCATAATCTCACATTGACTCAACGTCGATCCAAACCATAGACTTGTGTGGTAGAAAAGAAGAAAACTCAAAATTGAACGAAACAACATTGTGAAGGACGAAGTAAGAAGACTGCTCGAGGCTGGGTTTATTCGTCTTATATAGTACTCGGATTGGCTTGCCAACATGCTGATTGTGAAAAAGAAAAATGAGAAGTGGTGGATGTGCATTGATTTCATGGATTTAAATAAAGGCTGCCCAAAAGACAGCTACCTATTGCCATATATCAATCAACTCATCGATGTAATGGCCGATCATTAAATTTTAAGCTTTCTTGACGCATTCTCTGGCTACAACCAAATTCTTTTGCATTTGGATGACCAAAAAAGACCGTTCTTATTACTGAGCAAGGGATTTTCTGTTTCAAGGTTATACATTTCGACGTAAAGAACGCAGAAGCCACCTACCAGAGGTTGGTTAACATGATGTTCGAATAGCAAATTGGTAAGAATATAGAAGTGTATATTGATGACATGTTGGTCAAGTCTTTGCAGGCCCACCTCCATATTCAACATCTACAAGAATGCTTCGATGCTCTTTGAAAATATGGTATGAAGTTGAATCCAGAAAAGTGTACCTTTGGAGTGGCGAGCGGTATGTTCTTGGGTTACGTCGTGACGAAGCGAGGAATCGAAGCAAACCCAGACCAGATAAAAGCCTTTCAATCAGTGCCATCATCGAGAACCAAGCACGAGATACAGAAACTTACTAGTCGAGTCACCACATTCAGTCAATTCATTACCCGATATAGACAGATGCCTTCTGTTTTGCCAGTTGCTCAAGAAAAATACAAAGTATGAATGGAATGAATGATGCGAAGAAGCGTTCAAGGAATTGAAGAGATACTTGACCACTCCACCGATCCTTTTGAAGCCCAAAGACGAAGAGTCACTATATCTATACTTGGTGATTTCAGAAACTGCAATAAGTTTAGCCTTAGTCTAAGAGGAAGATGCAATCCAAAAACTAGTTTTCTTTGCAAGCCACACCATGCTGGATGCCAAAACGAGGTACTCTGTTGTTGAAAAGCTTGCACTTGCACTCGTCATGTCAGGTCGAAAGCTCTGTCTATACTTTCAAGGCCACACTATTATGGTGTTGTTGTCTTACCTGATATGAGCTATCTTGCACAAACCAGACATCTCCAGAAGATAGACGAATTGAGCCATTGAGTTGATAGAGTTTGACTTCGAATGTTGACCTCCAAAGGCACTAAAGCTCAGGTGCTTGTAGATTTTATCGTCGAATTAACGTACAAGCCTGTTAAGCAGAGATTGAAGCGATGGACCATGCAAGTCGATGGATCCAACAATGAAAAGTGATTAAGAGTAGGAGTGCTATTGAAGTCACCAACCGGTGAGAAACTCGAGCAGAGTTTTTGATTAGGATTCAAGACCATGAAAATGAAGCCGAATGCGAGGTTATGGTTGCTGGTATAAGGCTTGCTACCGCACTGGGGGCTTCTGAACTTATTTGAAAAGCAACTCCACATTGATAGTTAACCAGATATGTAACGACCCTCACTACATGGCCGTTACTTAACTTAAACATGGTTGTAAGCTTAAACTTAACTTATTACAAAGTACAAAAATTTTAAAATAATTTTTTTTAAATGAATTCTTACTATAGAATCCTCGTTATAAGACCTCTAAGAAAGTAATAACTCTTTTTCCAAATCTTACTAACAAACGAATTCTTGAAGATAAAGAATTCTCAACACATAACCTTAAAAGATATAATAATCATTTCTCAAAGCTTAATTGTATAAACCTAACATAATACATAAATATTTTAAAATGTGATAATAACGTAGTAATAATCATTACATTTTAAATTAAATATAATTTTTTTCAAAAGCTTAATCCATTATATAACTCATAGTAATTTTCTTGAACTTTTTTTTTAAACATAAGAATAATTATTTAGTAACTATTACTCTAAGGACATTTCTCAATTTAAATAAAACTATTTTCAAAATAATTTTAAGTTAACTATTAAAATAAAATCCCATTTAAATGCTTTTTAAAACTTTCTTAACAATTATTTATATATTTTACTTATAATTTTACCGTCTTAAAAATAACATATTATTTTCTTAAAAGTAAACCTTCTTAACTAACCAAAACATAATTTCTTATAACTTAAACTTTTAAGTTTAAGATCCTAATTTCTTAAAGCTCTTCTTGTAAACTTTCGTAATAATTTTATAAAAACATATCCATAAAATTCATTTCTTAACATAACGTAAAACTCTTATAATCCTTTGTAAGTCCAAATAAACTTATAATTTTCTTTCTTAAAATTCCGTGCATTTATTGTATTGTCTATTGCAACATTTTTAAATCTTGAAATCCTCTAGACTAAGGTTGTGTAATCACGATCTTGGTTTTTAAAACATGATTACGTAATTTTAATTACTATTTATTCGTACATAACTTTTGCAAACTAAAGACATACATAATTTTGTAAAATGAAAACATGCATAAATTTGTAAACTAAATAAAGTGGAAATGTTACTTTGTGTAAGCGGTATCTATTCCCATCTTCACATTCGTCTACCGCTCACCACTACCCATCAAGTGCCGCAAACAAGTTTTCTTACCTATAGCATGAACACACTTAAATGAGCTTTCACTTAGCAAGTAGGAAAGCAGTCTCGCAAAACATAATTAAAAACTATTTTTATAAAAATATGCATGAGCATTTTATGCTTGCTTATCAACTTGATTTATACTTAATTATTTAAGCTACATCTTATCTTCTGACTTTAGGCTCGAGTGATCGTACTAGTTGCACATGAGTCTTAGGAAGTTAGGGTTCGCGAGGTCCCAACGACACCAAGATCATTCATTTCTTTAACATGGAGCCTCCCCATGGGTCGGGAGGTTGGTACGACACCCTTAACTTGTCTTATTGAGTGTATGTAGTATGACTTATCACTACATGACATCACAATTTCGTAATTCATGAATCGTAAATCATAACCATACTTGACTTGAAGGTGGTTAAACAATATAATTTAAATATTGCATACGTCATACATTAATCAGATCAGCATCATCATAACATTTCACATCATGTCATAATATAACATATCACATCATAATGTATAATAGTGAAACAAATCACTGATCATGCATTTCCATAAATTTTATGAAAATATTTAAAATTAATTTATTTTTAAAACTATTCATACTGTAGGCGAGATTCTTACTTACTTGGACTCCAAGCTGAGCAGGTCCAATTGCATGTTGTTGTTTCTACAGTCTACATAGCATCCTCAGCAGTACTCCTCAAGTGATTGTGGATGACTAGAAATGATCCATGGAGATTTATTATTGTTGAAAACATCATTCTGGACTCTGTTACTCTAGTTTGAGTCACCTCGATTTGCATGCAGTTGGTACCAGAAGATTTTCATCAGAGTGGAATTAGCTCAAATGGAGGCCACCATCATGTTCAGAGCATCGAAACGAGTTAGGAAGCGGTCTCGGATCGTCGATCGGAGGTCCGGATCATAAAATTCCAAAGTGACCGTTGACCGATGTCAATTGGCTACGTTGGTGGCTGAGCTAGTTCAACGGTGATGTCAATTTCATTCAATTTCACCTCCATCTATGTTAATCAAAGCTACCATCAACGGTGACAAAATGCCAACTCTGATCTCGGTCTTCTGGCAGCAGTAGCTCCAAATTGGCTTAGGGGTTTTGTTCCCCATGGTGGTATGAGCATGTTAGTGGCAGTGGTTCACCACTCCATCGCATAGAACGGTGGCCCAAAGCTCCTCACAACGGTGTGCAGAGGCAAAGGTAGATCTCCGTCTTCCCGTGAGTCTTTCCCGAAATTAGGAAAGGGAAAAGCTTCCCTGTCCCCATATGACCACTACTGAGTCATCAATTTGACTCAACGGTGATGGGATGGCCAAAATTGTGATCCCACGGTGGCTCCACAACGGTGACTATGGTTCTTTGACGTACAACCAATCGAGGGTGCAATTGGGCGAGAGTTCTCACTCTTTGTCGCCATCTGAGTCGAACGGTGGCGGCGGTGTACCTCAACACCACCGTGAATGGCAGCATCGAGTGGTGGCACGGTGAAGGAAAGAGGCAGCTCTGGTGAGGCTCTTTCGATGAGAATCATACCATAATATCAGTGCCATTCTCTTTGTCTCTTCGATATGAGTCTGTTGACACCAAGATCATGTCAAATAGTGGTCGGACGGCGGAGAAATCATGCCAAAAAGGTGATGTGTTCCCACGACTTCAGCTGGCGCATACGGACTGCTTCGGTAGAGTTGTGGTCGACTTAACATGTCATTGGAACCAGCTCGACTAGAGGTTTCCAATGGTATGGGAGGTGACGAAAATGGTGGTCGAATCTTGGACTGAGTTTGAGGAGAGAAAGTAGAGAAAGAAAGGGAAATGGGATGATCTGATTGGCCAGTTTTTTTTTTCTAGCCCATATATTTATAGACAACTTTATATCTACACAGTCTAAACTGTGTTGTGTCGAGCAGATCAAATTTAATCCATAAATTTGAAATTTTTTTAAGCATAGCTGTACTTTTCTTCTTTTTTTTTAAATTGTAATATTCTCATTCTTTAAAGTGTTACATAAATTCTAATTTTCTTATTGTATCATTGTCGTATAAACGTTTCCATGCTGTCATAAAATCATTTTCATGAAATTAATCCATACAGTATGGATTCCTTGAATTTGTTCTAATATGATAATTTTTTGACAATATTGCCTTTAAAATTGTTGATTCACTTATTTCACCAATATATATATATATATATGTATTTGCTTGAAATAATACTTTATATTTAAGAACCTTGGTCAAAACTTAAAATTTGATTTCTTGATCTTAGTTTAAACAATAACGTTGATACATTTGTCTTCAAAATCAGTGATTAGCTATTTTTACAACTGTATACATATATATATGTACATATGTATATAAATTTTAAGAAAGATATTATGTATTTAAAACTTTGCTCAATATAAGTATTATTTATTATTGTTATTATTATTTTATTTTATTTTAACGTTTAAAACTTTTCATTAAAAATTTTCATATTGTAAACTTCAAATTTTGTCATAAAAATAATAATCTTGCTTTAAAATAATTTTATAAATTTAATTAACTATCTATAAGTCAATTTAATTGACTTTATGAACTTAACACTATTTCAAGCTTTACGGTGTAACCTTAACTGTTCCTCGTAAAGAGCTATTTATGGATCCATTTCTTGCTAATAAATCAACGTTTGTAGACTCTACCAACGCTCTTCTTCTTCTTCTTCTTATTCACTAATATTTTAACAACTAGTATTATTACTATTGCCATTATTATTACAACAATAATAATAAACCTCACATAATTATTAATGTGTATAATAACTAACTATACACATTTAAAACATTGCAATTCTTGAACTTCCAATGATCTTATAACTTTCTTAAAATTCTTATCTTACATTGTGATCTCCTATAATTTTGAGATCAATCTTAGTAAAATTGTCATAAACCTTGCATACTTGAACTTGGTGCTTTCCTTCTTTCTGAATTATGGTATGGAGCTCATGCATGAAATTAATGAATCATAAACTTTTAATTTAGCACATTAAACATTTATTTCAATGTACTATCATAACATTAGATTGTTACATGTTTCATGAATAAAGCACATAAATTTGTGCATTCACAATATTATTCATTTCTAAGGTCTTACAACTATTAAGACCTTCAAATTTGCATGTTAATAAATGCTAAACTTGTACCTTCCCAAGTATTTAACTGAGTAATTATGGAAAAATCCTTAATTAATTATACTTATTAATTTTTGGATTTTTTCCGGTCATTACAAGATAAACAGAGACTATGAAGCCAAGGACGAGAAGATGCTTTCATACCTAAAGCTGGTTAGCAAGCTAAAAGCACAATTCGATCATTTCGAAGTGAAGCACATCATGTGAAAAAAGAATTCTAGAGCTAATGCACTTGCTAATTTGGGATCTTCAATTGAAGTCAGTGAGAGAAGAATAATTCCCTTGGAGCGGATTGACAATTTGAGCATTGAGTTAGCCGAGGAGATGAACTATGTGGACCCAAGGGACGATTGGAGGACTCCCTTCGAGATGTACATATGTGACAAATGGTTACCTAAAGATAAGCAGGCAACGAGAAAGATTAAAGTTCAAGCTACACGATATTGTTTGATCGATGAGAAGCTCTACAGGCTTCCTTCACAGGCCCCTATTTTTGCTGTTTAGTAGAAGACAGGGTCGAGAGGTTATTCGGGAGATACACAAAGGTTTGTGTGGCAACCACTCGAGAGGAAGATCATTGTGTAACAAAATTAAAAGGCAGGGATTCTACTGGCCAACAATGTTGAGCGATTGTGAGAATTTTGCTTGGAAATGTGACAGTTACCAAAGACACGCGCCTACCATTCACCAACCTGCTGAGGAACTCTCGTCGGTCAGTTCGCATACCCGTTCATGAAATATTCGACGGACATGGTCAGACCGTTTCCTCCTGCTCCTGGGCAAGTCAAGTATCTCCTCGTCCTTGCTGATTATTTTTCTAAATGGGTTAAAGCCGAAGCATTTATAGACATTAAAGAGCAAGATGTTAAAAGATTCATTTGGAGGAATATTATCTGTCGATTCGGAGTGCCAAGGGAGATAGTCATCAATAATGGCTCCCAATTCATTTCCTCATTTTTCAAGAAGTTATGTCATGACTAGGAAATAATTTTACACTTCTTCACACCAAGATACCCGCAAGGAAACGGGTAGGTAGAGGCAAGGAACAAGATGATTATGAAGAACCTGAAGAAGAAATTAGAGGCTAGGAAAGGATGTTGGGTCGAGGAGCTCCCCATGGTGCTTTCATCCTATCGAACAACTCCAAGGAGAGCAATGGGCGAATCCCCTTTTTTACTTGTGTACGGAACAAAAGTTGTTGTCCCTATAGAGGTAGTCACTCGAGGTCTTCGAGTCGATTACTAGCTCCTAAACAAAGCAAAGATTGACGAAATGATGTGAGACACTTTGGATTTGATAGACGAAAAGAGGGATGATGCCTTCTATCACCTTGGATGTCATCTGCAAGTAGCCGCTAGGTATTATAACCAGAAGGTGAAGATTAAAAAGTTCAAGGAAGGCAAACTCGTACTCAGGAAAGTCTTTTAGAATACGAAGGAAGTCTTTGCTGGGAAATTGGCTGCCAATTGGAAGGGTCCTTATCAGATTTGAGCAGTTATTCGCGATGGGTTCTACAAGCTGGGGAAACTTAATGGCTCAATCATAACCAAAAGCTGGAACACGCACCACTTGAGGAAGTACTATGTCTAACATATTCCTTTTAAAACTTTGCCAAGTTTTTGTTCAATTTGATGTAATTGAACTACATTCGGCTTGATCCCTACACATGGGTACGTAGGTAGCTCGTGAACTATAAATGAGTGCTGCTGCTTTATTAATTTGAATGTTATTTTCCCAGGATCATCATCAACAAGCTCTTACATCAACTTAGTTGGAATTCTAGCCATCTTCATGGCTCAACACGACCTCAGACTCGATAAACTCACTCCTACTTTGCCATCATGGCTAACTTCGGACTCAATCAACTTGATCCAAACTCTATATTGAGCGCCATTATCATGGCTAATTTTGGACTCGATCAACTCGACCCAAATTTGCCTTTATAGAGCCATCATCATGGCCTATTTTGGACTCGATCAATTCGATCTAATTTTGAACCTACTATGTCATCATCGTGGCCAAATTTAGGCTCAAACAGCTTGAGCCAATGACGTTCTCATGATATTATCATGGCTCATTGTCAACCGTGGATTTGACCAACTCGTTTTCGAGTTTGATCTTATATTGCCATCTTCATGGCTCAATCTAATCAACTCGACAGAGTTCGATCTCACTTTACATGGTAGAGTAAAAATGTGAATTTGATCAACTCGCTTTGGAGTTTGATTCTATATCACCATCTTCATGGCTCAGTGCAGCACCAGACTCGATCATTCTCTGAGTTCGACCACAGAATGCCATTATCATGGTTTAGTCCCTACTTTGGATTCAATCAACTTGCCCCGAGTTGTGCAGCCATCTAGGCCTAGCCCTTTAAGCTGATCAACTCGTTATGAATTTGATCTTGAAATGCCATCTTCATGGCTCAGTAATAAATTTGGATGACCAAATCGCTAAGATTTCGATCCATGCCATTATAATGGTTCGATTCAATTTACGATGGACTTTTTCAACTCAATCGGTAACTATATACACATTTCGACATTCTCTTGGCTTCTAATTTATCGCTTCGCATGACGGTTTAAATGTGTTAAATTTTTTCGAGTGTTTGATGAAGAATTGTATACTACAAGTATGAGTAATCCACAGTTGTACTCGTGCATGGTTGAATTTCTGCTATGTATTCAAAACAATAAAATTTGTTCGATACAAATTGTTCAACAATAGCAAAACAAGAAAACAAATAAAATTTTCTTAGGAATCTCCTCCTTCTACAATACGAATATTTTAGCCCTCAACAGGCTTGACATTAGGGGGCTCGGCAATTTGCTCGGTGATGATGATGCATTGACTTAGAGTCTTGAGTAGCAAGCTTTTATCACTTCCTCACGAACTGACTTGCTTTCATCGATGACCTAAATATCGGAGTCGTCTAGGGATAATAGCTCTTTTAGTTCCTTGATCTCCTCGTCAATTGCTTTGATGTTGAGTTTGTCTAACTTGAATTCCATTAAAGCCTCAAGCCATGCCTTGAAGGAGGATGTGCTATGGACCTTGAGCAGCTGCTCCTTGATCTCCTCGATGTCCTTGTCCTTAGCTTCCACTATTTTCTTAAGGTTTTCGATCTTCTCCTTAGCTAGACGTAGGCTGCTACCCATGCTTAACACCCTATTGTTTGACCTGTTCAGGGCATCAGCTGCTTCGTTGAGTTCCTTTTTCTTGTCATCCCTCTCAGACTTGATCTTTCTAAGCTCTTCTCTAAGCTCCTTATTTTTCGGAAGCTCTTGTTCGTACTTGTAAATAGCTTTGTTCGCAAAGAGATTGTGGAGCAAAAGAGCCTGTATGACAAGAAAGTTTAATATGAATCGATTTAAATGAACTTATTTAGTTTGAAAACGATTTCATCATTTACCTGTCCCATGGCCGTAGCCGGTTCAATGTATAACCAAGAAAATGGCTTCCCACCTATAAGTTCTTTGTCCTTGGTGAAGTAAAAATTTATTTCTGCTCTTATAGCCACCCCTATCTTGGGTGATGTTGATGTCCTCAGGAACATTAAGGGTTTTGTTAGAAACCCTTGCTTCGACGTCTTTGGCTAGAGTGGAAGGCCTAGTCCCTTTCCTTTTCTTCAATGCTAGGGGCTATAAGTCAAAGGGAGGAGGTGGAGGAAGATCGGATGAGTCGATTGGAGGGGCTGCGTCTTTCTAGACCAAAGGCTCGCCAACGTCAGTCCTCTTTCTCTTCGCTGCTTTATTCGTAGCTTTCTTCTTCCTCATCTCACCAACTGAAGGCAATGTTACCTTCATTGCTGATAGTGCAGCTTCTGCAAGAAGAACGTCTTTGTCAAATAGAGGAGTAATATATTTTGATGGATCGTATAGCTACTAAAGTGTACTGCGGTTAATAAAGACCCAATCGACTCATTTTGAAAATCGAATAGGAATTCTTGTTAGGATTTCTTTGAAAAGCTTCCAAATTGACGACTTCCCGAGTCGATTGAGGTGAGAGATTTTAGCCCAAGTCTACACTTTAGTGCAAGCAATGCATCCAACCTCGCTTGAAATCTTTTGCCAATGGGCCTTGGATGGTTCAGCTCATAATCTACAAAAAGATAATGGTAAGGATTAGTTGGAATTATTGTTTGAAATAAATTCAAATGTCAGTCCTTACCAATATGACCAAATGCAAATGGGAAAGGGAATCGAGCAGTTAGTTTGAAAGAATCGTGGTTGATTGACATGAAGAAGTATCTCTCTTCCCAATGTCTGTCTACATTAATAGATTCTGTAATGAGCTTATTCGACTGCTACAATACAAAGTAGAAGTGGCCTGAGTTTTTGTTGTTCAGCTTCAAATAGTAGCACCAAAGAAAGTCATATATGTCGAAGTCAATGCTAGCCTCCTCTATTAGTACCATAAGAGCAATAAGTAGTCAAACCCCATTCGGCATGAGTTGAGTCATGGAGATGTCAAAATGGCCGACGATCTCTATCATAAACTCTAGAATTGGCAATCAAAGGCCAAGCTTGAACCACTTTGCGTATACACAAAACCAATTGTCATTTTGTGTGTCTGCTAGTTCCTCCAGATAAGGCAAATGCATTGTGACTGAGGATGGGTTTCCATACTTCGACCTAATCATCAGTAAATCCCCCTTAGTGAAGACGAACTCTGGGTTCTTCATAAAAAAGGATACTCCTTTAGTGGGAGAAATATACTTCTTTTTTTTCTAGCGATTCAACTTAATTGACTCTTTTTGAAGGACCAGTTGGTGGGTTTCGCTCTTCCCTTGGGTTCGCTACCTCTCGGCTGGTCCCAGCACCACCAACTCTAGAACTTGGTTCGATTATGGACTGTTAACGAATTATTTTGTCGACTTCTCTTTCGTCGCTACTCGACGAGGGATCCTCACCACTACTTGTGCTCGAATCGATGGCGATTACTTTTGACATTCTTACAAAAACAGGTTTTTCAAAGAAAGTCTAGGGCTTTAAAGATCTAAAGACTAAAGAAGCCTAGAATCTGAAGAACCTCTACGGTTTATAAAAGTTCTAAACTCGTGAAAGCCAAACAAGCTAGGGGATTGCAGATTTTCTTGAAAAATGGGGCAAAAATGGTATCAAAACGTCTAAAATTGAAAGAGAAATAAGATTATGAAAAGAAAATCACATGAAAATTAGATGAAAAGAGAGGAATCTTCCCTCAAAATCATCAAAAAAGCTTGAAAAAGTAGAGGAAAATCATCTTGGGTTTGAAGAGGAAGCAAAATGAAGAGGATAGAGAAAATGTATGTTATATACTGTTTGAAAAAGTTTGATCGACGACTGGGGTTGCTCCTAAACAAATTGATCAAAGGGCCAAGGTTTCACGTCTTTTTAACGTCTTTTTGAATCAGACGCTTATGTCACCGCTATAGAGATATTTTACAACCTTCCAGTTTTATTGTGACATGTATTTCAGGGAGTTGAGCATCGCATTTTCCTGAGGAAGGACGATAATTCAGTGCGAACACAAAACTTTGATCAAGATGACATGTTGTTGAACTAAAATTTGACATCTGATCACTCCTATAATTGATTATATCGACTAAGGAGTAGGGGGCTAACTATTGGAGTACAATTCAGTCAAGGCCAAATTGTCCGTAGGCCCAAAACGATGGCCTACTATTCTAAATAGAACTAGTCGAGTGGAGCGAAGCGACCCAAGATCTGTCTTCGAAGTGTAAATCGAGCCAAGGCTTCATCTTACTCAATCGGTTCAATCTTGCATGATCTTCATGTGTATAGACTCGTTAGCTGAAGGTAATCTAGATGCATTTTTGAGTGTTCGATCGACGGGATCGATCGACCTAAACTGGCGGTTATCACTACGAATTGATGGTTATTAGCACATCTAACCATGAATTGAAATGTAGGGAAAGCATGATTCACACAGCCTATCACGGACTAACACGTGTCCTACTATGACGGTTACCTCTAATGCACAACCTTATTCTACCAGACAGTTGAAGACCATGAATCACCCATACTTTCTATATAAAGAGATAGCTGCTTCATTGTATGTGGACAATATACTGGACATACAGAAACTTTGCCAAATTGAATTCTCATCTTTTCTTTATGCTTTCTTGTAATATGTACCCAGAAATCATGCCACGCCCCGGAGTACGGGAGGTGACGTGGTTGTTTAATTAAGATAATTAAATAAGGATTTAGTTAAAAACATGATTTTAGAATTAAATTTATAAATAAAAATGAGATAATTTTAAAAACGTTTGATTAGAATAATTTGAGGAATTAAAATAAATCATTATAATAATTAAGAAAATAAAAGAGCATTAAAAATATTTAAATGTGCGGTGGAACGAGTATGGGTCCCACTGGCCCACATATTGTACACACACATGTAGTACTGACAATATTACAATACAACCACAGTCGATGAAAAGAAAAGTTAAGAGTTTACATGCCTTACTTGCTACAGTACATCCTAACCAAATCTTCTACTGATCGTAAGTCTGGCCAGTGGAGTCTTCTCTGATCCTAAGCTGATGTCCACCTAGGGGTAAGATTTTAAAACAACAAAAACGTGAGCGAAAGGCTCAGTAGGACTATATTTTGAAATTATTCAACTTTAAAAGAAATTTCGTAAATCAGATAAATACATAGAAAACGAGCTAAAACAATTAAACAAATAAATAATTAAATGAGAATTTA